>JAVJIF010034126.1:0-149057 GCA_038442645.1 Agave tequilana
GACTCCTCATCGAGACCCTTCATAGGTATCTTTATGATTTATTGCTGTTATCTTCTTTATCCCTGTTTTCCTATCTGTTATTATCACTAACCTCTTTCTGCATGTATTCTTGTACTTATTTAATGCTGGAACTCTTGTGTATACGGAGGCTATTTCTTGTACTGAGACTTAACGTACGCGCGAGGGTGTTTTCACCTTGCGTATGTACGTCGCCATAACGTCTCCGTATCCTTGTGATCGGGGCGTTACAAATATTTTGCGCTAGTCGACTAATACGAGTTCTTACAGTTTCCTAATGCGATTATGTTTCCTGTTTTGATTTAGATCCGGGTTTCCTATTTTTCTGAAGCGGTACTGATTTGGTTATTGGAGTTTGTGTGGACTAGGATCATCTTAGGTGCCTATATAAACCCCTTGGGGTGGCCTTTTGAAGGTGTGTTAAGAATTCAAGAGAATTTCAGATTTCTACCATTGAGAGTTGTGAGAGAGAGATATCTTCTTATAACTCTTGTATTTTCTTCTCTCTTTTCAATAAAGATTTCTCTACTACTCCCTGTGAACATAAACACATTGTCGAACCACGTTAAATATGGTATTTTTGGTTGTGTGGTGATTTACTTTCAATGCTTGCTAGTGATAGATCTTCTATGTTTCCACTGTCGAATTTCTAACTCGGGATTTCTCTGTTGTTTGATCAACCATCAACATCTATCAGTTCTTTTAATAAAAGGACAGTGTTTGCAATTGCTTCCTGCACCATTATGGGTTATGAAAGCGCGCTGATATGGTCCTGGGATGGATCTGTAGTAGGAGGACTTGGTGGCAAGTTTGAGGGGAATTTAGTTAATAAAAATGTGCTTTTACATCGTTTAAATTCAATTCTCAGGTACTCAACCGTGCTTGTACAGCCTCTGACTAGATATGATCTCGACGAATCTGGAAGGATTGTCACAGTGGATGTTGCGCTACCTCTTAAGAATTTTGATGGTTCCAATGCTGATATAGGAGCAGAGATGGGCCTACGCCTAGAAAAAGGTGCAAATTTGGAATCACCATTAAATGACCTTTCAAGTACAACTGAATTATACACGCTTGGTTATATCTGCATTTTAAGACTCCATGAAGAAAGGGAGTCTGACGTGTTTCTCCCTGTTAATGGAAAATAAGAATGGGTTCCATTAAGCTTGGAATTTGGGATCTCCGCCTTTAGTCCAACATTATGTAACAGGATGTGCAAAGGGTGGTTGGTTGCATCACAGTTTCTTCAGACAGATTTGCTCACTGAGCATCATGATACCATGCAAATTCTATGAAGGAAATTACGTGAGATCAGTTCTGAATACCAAGCAACAGGTCCTACAGCAAAGCTTTTTTATCACACACAGAGAACAGGCAAGGGAGTCACTTCGTCATCTGATTAATTCTGCCAGTATACGATGGAGTCCCCTTCTGAACCCTTCAACACTAATATCTGGAATCCCCAGTGAACATCAGAGACTCAAGCTGTTGGATTCTGGGTTCAATCTGACAACTAGGCAAGATCACTGAAATATCAACAATCTAATTGGCCAGGTCGGCAAATATCAGGTGGGAGGTTTTCCGTTCAAATGAACGTTCCTTAATTTGAGAACCACCTCTCAATTTCCTTCCTTAGTTAAACACCAATTAGACTGATATAAATCAGTCTCAATATACTGAATATCAGTATATTCCCTGTATAAAGAAATTAATTCACTTATACAATACTTGGAGTGAGGTACGCTTAAAGCGAATCTCCTTAAGACAATTATGTCTCCCGCACTGGTGCTAACGGGTTACTGGACGCTGGTCTCCCAAGATACAACACTCCTTCACGGTATTTGGATAGCACTACCAAATCACCGTACGGTCAAACCGTAGTTAACCAGTACCTTCACAGGATTGTTGAAGCAGCGGGACAAAGACAAATTTCGGGAGAATATTTGCCTTTACTTTGGAGGAGCACCCACTGTAGAGGATGAAGGAAGATTGAAGAATATTCTTCTTCAGAAGTCTCAGATTCAGACAACAATTCTATTAAAGAACCTGTTGAATTTTCTGAGCCCTCTTTCAGAATGAATTTTGCAGAATCTCTTTTGGAAGTCGCTTCGAAAACTGAATTTCTCACTTCCCGTTGGAAGTCACTTCAAGACTGAGAGAGAGAGAGAGAGAATCTCCTTTAGAAGGCAGATTTCTTTCTGCTGTTGGGTGTTTCAATTGAGAATTCGGAGCGCTATTTATAGCGCTCCAGGAGGGGCCAACAGGTCTGAACCCAACGAAAAGTTGCAACGGTTCGGTCTGAACTGTTCAATTGTTGGCTGTCCAACTGGAGCAATCACAACTGTTGGTTGTCCAACTGGTGCGGTTCGGATCCGGATAGCGGGGCGGGTCCGTTGGCGGGCCAGTTCGGATCCGGATAGCGGAGCGGGTATGCTTCGCGTAACCCATACCCGTGAGACCTGATTCAAAAAGAACCAAGCCGGGTAGGGAACCCGAACCTGAACCCAATCCAGAATCCAGAATCCAGAACCCAGACCCAGACCCGAGCCCGGCGCCGGCACCAGCGGGCATGGTTCCCTCACAATCGCGCGCGAAAACTCCAAGTACCAAAAGGGCACGCCCTTTATTCTCAATTTTCTCTATTTAAACACTACGAACTTCCATCCCATGGCCAATGTGGGACTAAATGCTTTTAGCTACCTTTAGTCCCATTTTGGCTTTGAATTAGGCAATCTTTAGACTTGAATATCTCATTCATTCGAAGTCGGAATTGAACATGTGAATATACCACGTTCATCCCCAATGGAAGGAGAACACACTCCAACCATCATCCAATTGATTCGATCAACGGATCTCGCCGTAATTCAATTCAAAGATTCATATATATATTCTTCATATTCCAACAATCCCCCACAATGAATGGAGATTCAAGGAATTGACACACAAAGAGACTGACTCAATTGTGAAAGGTACTTTAGAAAAGAAAACGCATCAGGATAGGTGAACTAGGTCTTGAACCTTCCATAGCGAAAGCTTTATTGGACTTACTGGCTAATCAGTGAACTAGGTCTTGAACTGTTAGCCGTTATGTAAGCCAAGTCAACAAGCTTCACACAGTGACTTTCCAAATCAACTTTGGTTCTCGGTTGTGTCCGTTTTGGCCCTAGACTTCTTGGTTTCAGATAGTATCTTTAGGGAATAACAGCCTCCATTGAAATTCCCAAAGAGCCGACCCAACTCTATACTCACATAGGTGATCATCCTATTAAGAGTAGTCTACTATACTCCACTTATTTAGTAACAAGATATAGGCATCATTAAAAGCGTTAAGCTTATCCTTAATCCACTTGTAGAAAAGCACTTATATGCACCTTAGGAATGGATTGGAGTCAAGCTCCCAAGTGCTTACTTGCTGAGTCAATCATAACTAGTTTTTCCTCTTGAACTTAGTCCGTGGGATCTCCAGTCACTAAGTGAGGTTTCCATTAAGTTGACTCGGTAAAGTTAGGCTTTTAGACCCATTCCCCTCGATGCGCAGTTTATACGCTCTCCACTTAAACCATCAGTAAGCGGATCCGCTAAATTATCTTTTGAGGAGACAAAGTCAATAGAGATAATTCCATTTGAGAGCAACTGCTTCACAGTATTATGTCTATGACGAATATGTCTAGACTTACCGTTATATATAAATTTTGTGTCCTAGATATAGCTGCTTGATTATCGCAGTGTATACATATAGCAGGCATTGGCTTTTGCCATAATGGTATATCTTCCAAGAATTGTCGAAGCCATTCTGCTTCTTCTCTGCCTTATCTAAGGCCATGAATTCCGATTCCATAGTGGAACGGGCAATACATGTTTGCTTAGAAGATTTTCAAGATACCGCTGCTCCTCCTAGAGTAAATACATATCCTCTAGTTGATTTTGATTCCTCAGAATCTACAATCCAATTAGCATCACTGTATCCTTTAAGTACAGGTGGATACTGTCCATATCTCAAGGCATATTCCTTGGTATGTGATACGTAACCCAATACTCGTAGTAGAGCAGTCCAATGTTGATCACTAGGATTACTAGTGTATCTGCTTAACTTACTACTTAAGCGTAAGCAATATCGGGTCTAGTGCAATTCATCAAATACATTAGACATCCGATAATCTGAGAATACCCCAACTAGCGTATTCCAGTTCCTGTATTCTTATGAAGGTGGACGTGTGAGAGAAAAGGATTTTTATTCTCCTTTATCCCATGATCCTTGAATCTTTCTATCATCTTATCCACGTAGTGAGATTGAGATAGACTGATTCCATCTGGTGTTCTAGTGATTTTAATTCCTAAAATTACATCAGTAACCCTCAGATCCTTCATGTCAAAACTATTGGATAACATCTTTTAGTGGACTTAATAATTTCAATATTAGTCCCAAGTATCAACATGTCGTCTACATAAAGACAAACAATGATACATGCATTTCTAACTGTTTTAGTGTAAACACACTTATCGCATTCATTGATAGTGAATCCATCTTTGATCATGACACTATCAAATTTCTCATGCCACTGTTTTGGAGCCTGCTTTAGACCGTATAAGGATTTTACCAATTTACACACCTTGTGTTCTTAGCCCTTGACTATAAATCTTTCAGGTTGCTCCATATATATCTCTTCATTTAATTCACCATTTAAGAATGCAGTCTTGACATCCATTTGATGGATATCTAAGTGTTGGCCCAAAGGCCATTAGCCCAATATTTTGATGATAACAAACCATATTTAGTTATGTGTTTAACAATCTTGTTTAAAAGAATTTCAGGTTTTAAAACAAGTTGATTTGACGGCTCCACATCAAGACTCACAATTTGGACGCCGCTAAAGATTTGCATTCCCAAGCCTAGCACAGTAGAAAAGCTTCGGGATCAAAACATTGAAGAAAAGAATTCAAGATTTGTAATTTACTTTTATTTTAGATATTTTGTCAAAACCTAGATGATAGAGGTAGAATATTTGGGATTGTCACTCACACACATTTAGTATTGCTTCATGGCTTCAAAAGAATTTTTATATCAGAATTTCTAACTTAGTTTTTAGAAATACCATGTTTTGGAAAAATTATTTTTAGAAAAACATTTTATCAAAAAGGATTTTTACCAAAAATGATCTAACATGTTTGAGTGTTGATCTATGATCATACTCTTAGTTTTATTAGGTCTAGAACCTTATTTACCAATCCTTAAACCAAAATGCTTTAAATCAAAAATTTTCTTTTCTTTCTTTCCAGACTCTGTTTAAACAGATCTGACAGAGTCCGGTCGACCGACCGAGTCGACCGACGTGCACGGCTGTGCATGTGTGCACGTCGGCCGACCGCTCGGGTCGACCGGGCACTTGTCAGTGCTCTCTGTTTATTTCGGTCGACCGAGTCGGCCGACCGTTTTCCCCCAACGGTCAGAAATATGACCGTTGGCGGTCGGCCATCCCGGTCGACGGTAGTTGTCAGAAAGTCTGACAGACTCCAACAGCTCTATTTTCTGACAGATTTTTTGTTGGGATCTCACCCCAACGAATCCTTTAAGCTGTGTAGTTGGTTTTTCATCCACTATAAATAGTGGGTCATTTCAACATGATAAGACAACAATTTTTTACAAGATTTACAAGTTTTCAAAAGCCTTTCATTTTAGAAAAAATTTTTCATCAAAGCCAAAATTTTCAAACACCTACTTGAAGCAAATCCCTCTACTTCACTCTAGTCATTTTGCACTTCACAATCCCAAGTACTATCTCTACATATTGGTTATAGGATTGTCCTAAGTGAGCTTTTTGTGATCAAGTGTGATCAATTTTCTTCTTAAGCGAAGTTGTAGAGGCATCGGCCTCAAGCGAGCTAGTGTGCTCCAAGTGGTGTTGCGGCATCACGAGAGATAGGACAAGTGTGTCTTTGTATTGGAGATCCAGTGGGATCAACAATAGTGGAAATCCTTCAAGTGTGAAGGCGGGGACGTAGAGCGTGGCTCGAACCTCGGAAACATATCCTCGTATTTGCGTTTGCTCAAATTTCTCTAAACTCAATCTCTTTATTACTTGCTTTACTTATTGCTTTATATCTTGCAAGCATTTTAATTTGAGCTTATTGTTTTAAGTAGATTTAAATTCCGCATTATTGTCATATTTCATATAGCCATCACCTATTCACCCCCCCTCTAGGTGATTTCAATTGGTATCAGAGCATAACCCTACTATTTGATTTAACCACCTTAGGGAGATCCTTGTATTTGGCTATATCATTTTGTTGCATTCTTCATTTGTTGTGCATCATATTCACTATCCATGGCTTCAATTGATTTTTCTAGCATCAAGTCCCCACCCAAATTTGATGGCTTGAACTTCCCTATTTGGAAGGTCAAGATGAACTTTTTCCTTAAGTCCCTAGGAGTTAGGATTGCTAGGGCCATAACCAAAGAATTTATAGAACCTCTCACCGATGAGAGATCATGGTCCGAGGACACCACCAAGGACTATGAGGTCAATGCTAGGGCTCAATATGCATTAACCCAAGCCCTTAATGAAGATGACCTCTCACGCATCATTAATTGTAAATCCGCATATGAAGTGTGGAATGTTTTAATTGTGACTCATGAGGGAACGTCACAAGTCAAGAGATCCAAATTGACTTGCTTCGTTCTCAATATGAGAACTTTTACATGCTTGAGAATGAGAGCATTGATGACATGCTCACTCGTTTCACCAAAATAACAAATGTTTTATCTTCTTTAGGTGATGCGATTGATAATGATCAAAAGATAAGGAAGGTCATTAGAGCTCTTCCCAAAGCCTGGGAAGTCAAGGCTACAACCCTCAAAGAGCTCAACGATCGGGAGGAGATGGACTTCTTCGGCTTCATCGGCAATCTCAAAACCATGAGATGAGATGATGAAAGTAGAGAGAGAGGGAGGCGCCGAATAAGAAAGCCCTCGCCTTCAAAGCCACTCCAACCAACCATGACGAGGAGGACTCATCGGAAGACTGCGATGAGGACTTTGCCATGCTCATCCGGAAGGTGGGCAAAATGTTCTACAAGAAAGGGAGGCAAAGCAACTTCCGAAGAGGGAAACCTCAAGGAAGATTTGAAAAAAAAGAGAGGAGCCCGGTCCTTGCTTCCATTGCAAGAAGATCGGACATCTCATCGCCGATTGCCCCGCTCTCCAAGCCACAACCTCCAAGAATGGGCCAAAGAAGAAGAAAGCAATGGTGGCCACGTGGGATGATACGGAGTCGGAATCCGAAGAGGAGAACGACGCCGCACACATGTGCTTCATGGCACATAGAGATGATGCTTCTAAGGTAACTCTCGACAACTCCATAGAAGATGATGAATTGACTATGGATGAATTAGCTCAATTTTTGAAGAACTCCAACATAGATATGAGATTTCGCAATCTCATAATAAGAAATTAAAAGAGAAAATGAGTTATTGAAAAATAAATATGATATTATTGAAAAAGAGAAAAATGATTTATCTAATGCTTTTAAGAAAATAAAGATTGATTTTAAAAACTATAAATTAGCTTGTAAAGGGAAAACCCCCACTGTATCTTGTAATAAAAATGATTTTATTGAAATTCAAAAACGGGTTGATGTCTTAGATTCAACTCTTAAAAAATGTGCATTTGACTTAAATAAATTTGCATCTAGATTTCCCAAGGAGTAACCCAAGGGAAACACACTCACCATGCACGGAAACATGCACTCACTCACAAGCATGCATACATGGATGGCAGTGGTAGAATTTATGTTTGCAGTCATTGTGGCCGCAAAGGCCATTTAGAAAAATTTTGTTTTGCTAAACATAACATGAATAATAAACATGTTTGGGTTCGCCCCGGTACTAACCCTAAAGGACCCAAAAGGATAGGGTATCAAAAGACACACCAAATTTAATTGATACAGGTGGGTCTTCATCCTCCAAGACTTAGGGGGAGACGGTGCCCAGGTGGTGGATGCAACAACGCTCAAAGTTGACATCGCGATTGCATCACTATCATGGAGGCACCTATTTTGGAGAATACCCTCGGTTTGGTAATTTCTCCATTTAAAAGTTTTTTTTGTTTATATACATATGCATAGGATTGTTAGTTTACCTTTGTGCTTCATTGATATGTGTTAGTGTAAACTTACATTTCCATCTTGCTTGTGTATATGCTTTGTTCTAATTCATGTTATCGTGCTTTATGTTATATTTTTGTTGTGTCCACATATCTAATTTTGATCATATATCTATATACACATTTTGTCAAAAACTAAAATAAATATTTAAAATTCATATTTAAAGCAAATACATTAGAGATGGCAATTGCGCACCTCAACTCATATTTAGAGGAAGCTCGAGGATGAAGTTCAGAACCCTTCACCGGGTATTCGGCTTCAACATCTCTAAACCCTTGTTTTTATATGAAAAATAAAAATAAAATTTCTTGTGTAAATTTTGAAGTTTAAAACCATGTTTTTAAAATATGGTATGTTGAAAATATTCTGCCTATTATTTGTTAGACAGTTTTTTAAAATTTTTTTAGGATTTTTTCTGCTGACAGGTTTTTGGGCAGGACCGGCCGACCGGATCTGAGCTCCGGCCGACCGACCTTACCTGGAAGAATGATTTCATTCTTCTCTGTTGCCGGCCGACCGATGCGGTCGACCGTTTGGTCTGTCAGTGGTCTCGGGTATTTTCGGTCAACCGGACCGGTCGACCGGGCGACGGGAATCTGCCACCTACCCACCTTATTTAAAGCCCGATCTCTCATTTCTCTCTCACTTCTCTCAGCCGATCCCTCTTCTCCCTCTCTCTAAAAACCCTATTTTCTTCATCTCACTCAAATCCACCTCAAATCCTTGCCTTTTTTCTCTCATTTCTTTGCTGGATCATCTCTTTCAGGCCCGATCTACGTTCAAACTCAGGGATTTTCAGTTATTGGCACTTGATCTCTCTTCCATCAAGGTAAAAATCCAATTTTTCCTTTAGATCTTGCTTTCCATCTTATTGTTCATCATAAGTTTTGTCAAGATCTATCGTTTCTTAGTCTAGATCAAGCCCTAATATTACTTTTGACCTAGATCTTCTTTTTAACCTAAAATTTAATCATGCCTAAGAGATCTAGAGCTGAAAAGGGAAAATCTGTTGTCCCTTCATCTTCATCCACTAGGATTAAACCTCCTTTTATCTCCAATCTAGCAGAACAACGGTTTATCCTTCTTTCGAGGAGAACTATTATTTCTGGGAGATGTGTTGTCCTCCAAGATTTTGAGCACCTCAATATCCCACAAATATTGAGGAACAATTCTTTAGATCAGTTCATGGCCATTAGAGAACCGGTGTACACCTCTCTCATACCCTACTTTTACACTAATCTTGCTTATGAGGAAAACCGGGTTAGGTCTAGGGTTCTTGGAAAGACATAGATATCTCTCTCTAAGAATTTGCTGATCTGTTGCATCTCTCCTGTGGAGGAGTTGATGTCTACTCCTTTGACCTTCATGACTTTGAGTATCGGCCGGTGAGTCTGCGCTCACCGCGTCAACTTTACTCCACGGGGATGACAACCCCGGCTTAGTGAGGAATGAGGAGGTGAATAAATTCACTCTCACCGCTCAAGTCCTCGCTAAATTTGTATTCTATAACATTCTGTCCAAATCTGGTGAATACAGTCATGCTAGGGGTCCTGTTCCTTTGATTGTCTATTGCCTTCTGAAAGCATTAAGATAAACATCCCCCGCTTCATAATTTCTCACATGACCTCTGATTACGTCCTTGTCCCCACAAGCACTTGCCTTATGGGATGCTCATTTCGTATCTCCTAAAACAACTCAATTTTGATCTGTCCTCTGAGATACCCACCGAACCCTCCATGAACCTGAACATCACTCTTTTGAAGAGGATGCAACCTAGGATGCGTCATCCCGCTCCTGAGCAGCCTCCTATTCCTCCTGCTTATGTTCCAGGGTCTGCCCCAGGGTCTTCATCTGTCCCAGGGATTTCCTCTGCTCCAGGGCCATCCATTCCTTCAGACCTTCAGGCCTTCATTTCGTCTGAGGTTCGTACTCAGTTTCAGGAGCATCAGTCTTGGGTGACCGCTGAGATCCAGCAGCGACTGACCCAGATTTCTGAGGCGGATGCGGTACATCGCGCGGAGATGGACTCTCGTTATCAAGGACTTCACAATGATATGTCCTATTTTGCTGATTTCATGCGATACATGGATTCACAATTTAGTGCACTCTTTGTGAAGTACAACATGCCTAGTCCAGATCCCACGCCATTTGCCCGACCGCTTCCTTCCTCCGGCCCTCCATTTCCAGTTAGGGCCCCTTCTGCTTCTTCAGCACCACAGTCAGGTGTTGCAGCTATTGATCCAGAGGAGGAGGTTTCAGATGATGATGAGGATGATGATGATGAGGATGTGGAGATGACTGCAGGTGATGCTGAGGACGATGATGAGGAGGACGATGATGACGACGACGACGATGAGGAGTGACTTCCCCTTTTGATGATGTCAAAAAGGGGGAGAGATATTCTTGAGAGACTTCCTTGGGCTTGTATTTTGTATCTTGTATTTTGTATTATGTCTTGTATGAACATGTATTGTGTTTTGTGTGGACATGTGTTTTCTATATGTTTTTTTTATGTCTTGTATGAACATGTGAGTTATTTATGGCATGAGTTATTTTCTGGCATGGACATGTGTATGGTTGTTTATTATTTGTGCTATTTACCTATGCCTGATTATCCTTTTATTATATGCATGTGTTGAGGGGGAGCTTCACTTGAAGTCTCCACCCAAAATATTTGTAATAACTATGTATGTTTTGTCATCATCAAAAAGGGGGAGATTGTTGGCCCAAAGGCCATTAGCCCGATATTTTGATGATAACAAACCATATTTAGTTATGTGTTTAACAATCTTGTTTAAAAGAATTTCATGTTTTAAAACAAGTTGATTTGACGGCTCCACAATCAAGACTCACAATTTGGACGCCGCTAAAGATTTGCATTCCCAAGCCTAGCACGGTAGAAAAGCTTCGGGATCAAAACATTGAAGAAAAGAATTCAAGATTTGTAATTTACTTTTATTTTTAGATATTTTGTCAAAATCTAGATGATAGAGGTAGAATATTTGGGATTGTCACTCACACACACTTAGTATTACTTCATGGCTTCAAAAGAATTTTTATATCAGAATTTCTAACTTAGTTTTTAGAAATACCATGTTTTGAAAAAACTGTTTTTAGAAAAACATTTTATCAAAAAGGATTTTTACCAAAAATGATCTAACATGTTTGAGTGTTGATCTATGATCATACTCTTAGTTTTATTAGGTCTAGAACCTTATTTACAAATCCTTAAACCAAAATGCTTTAAACTAAAAATTTCCTTTTCTTTCTTTCCAGACTGTTTAAACAGATCTGACAGAGTCCGGTCGACCGACCGAGTCGACCGACGTGCACGGCTGTGCATGTGTGCACGTCGGTCGACCGCTCGGGTCGACCGGGCACTTGTCAGTGCTCTCTGTTTATTTCGGTCGACCGAGTCGGCCGACCGTTTCCCCCCAACGGTCAGAAATATGACCGTTGGTGGTCGGCCGTCCCGGTCGACCGGTAGTTGTCAGAAAGTCTGACAGACTCCAACAGCTCTATTTTCTGACAGATTTTTTGTTGGGATCTCACCCCAACGAATCCTTTAAGCTGTGTAGTTGGTTTTTCATCCACTATAAATAGGGGTCATTTCAACATGATAAGATAACAATTTTTTACAAGATTTACAAGTTTTCAAAAGCCTTTCATTTTAGAAAAGATTTTTTATCAAAGCCAAAATTTTCAAACACCTACGTGAAGCAAATCCCTCTACTTCACTCTAGTAATTTTGTACTTCACAATCCCAAGTACTATCTCTACATATTGGTTATAGGATTGTGCTAAGTGAGCTTTTTGTGATCAAGTGTGATCAATTTTCTTCTTGAGCGAAATTGTAGAGGCATCGGCCTCAAGCGAGCTAGTGTGCTCCAAGTGGTGTTGCGGCATCACGAGAGATAGGACAAGTGTGTCCTTATATTGAAGATCCAGTGGGATCAACAATAGTGAAAATCCTTCAAGTGTGAAGGCGGGGACGTAGAGCGTGGCTCGAACCTCGGAAACATATCCTCGTGTTTGCGTTTGCTCAAATTTCTCTAAACTCAATCTCTTTATTACTTGCTTTACTTATTGCTTTATATCTTGCAAGCATTTTAATTTGAGCTTATTGTTCTAAGTAGATTTAAATTCCGCATTATTGTCATATTTCATATAGCCATCACCTATTCACCCCCCTCTAGGTGATTTCACTAAGTTATGCAATACTGCAATTGTAATCAACATCCGAATGGACGTTATTCTTGTTACTGGTGAATAAGTATCGAAGTAGTCAAGTCCTTCCTTTTGTCGATAACCCTTGGCTACTAATCTAGCCTTGTACTTATCGATAGATCTATCGGGTTTTAATTTTCTTTTGAAAATCTACTTACACCCAGTTGGTTTACTGCCAGGAGGCAAGTTTGCCAATTCCCAAGTATGATTACTTTTTTGTATAGATCTATTTCGCTATTTATACCTTCTTTCCACATTTGTGTTTCTGGGGTTGACGTAGCCTCTTTAAATGTTTGAGGCTCGCTTTCAATAGCGTATGCTATGAAATCTGGACCAAAAGATTTTGATATTCTAGATCTCTGACTTATTCTTGGTTCAATTTCTACATTAACAATTGGTTCCTTGGGGCTTTCGTCCCTGAATGCCATCTCATGTGTTCTTTTCCCAGAAGTCTTATCTGCTTCCCGTTTGTATGGAAAGATGTCTTCAAAGAACACAACATCTCTAGATTCAATAATCACGTTTACATGAATATCTGGTATTTCTGATTTATGAAGCAGAAATCTGTAGGCACTACTATTCAAGGTATAACCTATGAATATGCAGTCCATAGTTTTTGCTTCCAACTTAGTCTTTTTAGGTAATGGTGCTAGCACCTTTGTAAGGCACCCCCACATTTTGAGGTAATGGTAGGAAGGTGTCCTTCCATGCCATAATTCAAATGGTATAAGACCAAGTTTCTTGTGGGGTACTCTATTTAGAATATAATTTGCAGTTAATAGAGCTTCCCCCCCAACAAGTTCTGCGGAGCTCCAGAACTTACGAGCATGGAATTGACCATCTCCTTCAAAGTTCTGTTCTTCCGTTCAGCAATTTCATTTTGCTGAGGAGTATATGATGCTGTTGTTTGATGATTATACCAAATTTAACACATAACTCATTAAAATCATTTGATTCATATTCTCCGCCTCTATCGGATTTTAGAATCTTGATTTTCTTATTGAGTTGATTCTCAACTTCGGCTTTATATGTTATAAACATATTTATTGCCTCATCCTTACTGTTTAAAAGATACACATAACAGTATCTTGAACAGTCATCAATAAAAGTAATAAAATAATTTTTACCGCCTCTAGTTGGCATAAACTTCAAGTCACACAGATCGCTATGAATTAACCCTAAAGGTTCTGTATTTCGATCTATTGAGTGAAATGAATTTTTCGCCAACTTGGCCTCAACACAAATCTCACACTTGCGAATTTCTTCCAAGTTGAGTTTAGGAATATATCCTAAATTAGACAAGTTCTTTAATGACTTGTAATTTACATTTCCTAATCTAGCATGCCACAAAATAGGAGACTCAAGCAAATAAACAGAAGATTTTCCTTTATTTATAAGCTTCGGGTACAAATACACATACTTTTTATCTACCACCGCAACATTGGCTTTAAAAAGTCCATCAACAAGATAACCCTTTCCCACATACATCCCTCCCTTAGTAAGTACAAATTTATCTGATTCAAAAAATCCTAAATCTTTTCTTACTAAGTATTGATCCAGAGATTAAATTCTTGCGGATATCTGGAACATGTAGCATATCGTTCAGAGTAAGCTCTTTTCTAGATGTCCACTTCAGGATGACCTTGCATTTCCTTCAACCTTTGAGACGGCTGAGTTTCACATGAATAGTTGCTCATCTTGCTCTAGTATTTGATATTCAGAGAATAATAATTTCTCAGAGCAGATGTGCCGAGTAGCCCCAGTGTCTACCAACCAATCCTTATTGTTGGTTGTCAGATTCACTTCTGACACCACAGCTGAAAGGCTTGGCGACTCATGGTCGGTCAAGTTTGCCTGTGGATGGCTCTTCTTGTTCTTTTTAAGACGGCTGCGATATTCATCGCCTTATGCCCTTCTTTGTTGCAGATGTAGCAGGTTCCCTTGAAGCGCATGTTCTTGCCTTCTTGGACCTTGCCTTTGTACCCCTGGGAAGTTTTCTTCCGCTTTAAGCCTTTGAAAATAGACGCTTTCCCCTTTGAGTCTTCGATCACATTGGCTTTTGCTTCATAGGAATTCTTACTGCTCTTTTTCTCGGACTTTCTGTTGTCCTCCTCGATTCGAAGCCTCACAATGAGATCTTCCAACTTCAGCTCCTTTCGCTTGTGCTTCAGACAGTTCTTGAAATCTCTCCACGCAGGTGAGAGTTTCTCCGCGATAGTAGCAACCTGAAAGGTTTCAGGTAGAATCATACTTCGGCTTCTATCTCGTGCAAGATAAGTTGAAACTCTTGCATCTGACTAATTACAGTCTTGCTGTCTACCATTTTGTACTCCAGAAATCGTCCTACGACGAACTTCTTGGTACCAGCATCCTCAGTCATGTATTTCTTGTCAAGACTGGCCCATAACTTCTTTGCCGTTGTGATGGGACTGTAGACATTGTAAAGAGAGTCATCCAGTCCATTTAAAATATAATTTCGGCAAAGGAAGTCACATTGAGTCCAGGCATCAGTTACGGGCTCTGGTGGATCTTCTTGCAGGAATTTGGCCAGATGAAGAGTGGTCAAGTAGAAGAGCATCTTCTGTTGCCACCTCTTGAATTCTGTGCCGTCAAATTTTTCTGGCTTTTCCGGCTTCGGGTTAGGAAGTGGAGTTGGCATCAAAGCTTGTAGCTGCATGTTTGGTGCTTACCTTGAGCTATCTTGATTAGTCTCAGACATTTTCTGCAAGTTCAAGCAGAATAGAAGTAAGAAACTTCAATACTTAATTGTCTTAAGATTGTTGGATTCTGGGTTCAATCTGACAACTAATCAAGATCACTGAAATATCAACAATCTAATTGGCCAGGTCGGCAAATATCAGGTGGGAGGTTTTTCGTTCAAATGAACGTTCCTTAATTTAAGAACCACCTTTCAATTTTCTTCCTTGGTTAAACACCAATTAGACTGATATAAATCAGTCTCAATATACTGAATATCAGTATATTCCCTGTATAAAGAAATTAATTCACTCATACAATACTTGGAGTGAGGTACGCTTAAATCGAATCTCCTTAAGACAATTACGTCCCCCGCACTGGTGCTAACGGGTTACTGGACGCTGTCTCCCAAGATACAATACTCCTTCACGGTATTTGGATAGCACTACCAAATCACCGTACAGTCGAACCGTAGTTAACCAGTACCTTCATAGGATTGTTGAAGCAGCGGGACAAAGACAAATTTCGGGAGAATATTTGCCTTTACTTTGGAGGAGCACCCACTGTAGAGGATGAAGAAGGTTGAAGAACATTCTTCTTCAGAAGTCCCGGATTCAGACAACAATTCTATTAAAGAATCTGTTGAATTTTCTGAGCCCTCTTTCAGAACGAATTTTGCAGAATCTCTTTTGAAGTCGCTTCGGAAACTAAATTTCCCACTTCCCATTGGAAGTCACTTCAAGACTGAGAGAGAGAGAGAGAATCTCCTTTAGAAGGCAGATTTCTTTCTGCTGTGTTTCAATTGAGAATTTGGAGCGCTCCAGGAGGGGCCAACAGGTCTGACCCAACGAAAAGTTGCAACGGTTCGGTCTGAACCGTTGCAATGGTTCGACCAACAATCGCAACTGTTGGCTCTCCAACTGGAGCAATCACAACTGTTGGTTGTCCAACAGGAGCGGTTCAGATCCGGATAGCGGAGCGGGTCCGTTGGCGGGCTGCTTCGCGTAACCCATACCCGTGAGACCTGATTCAAAAAGAAGCAGGTCAGGTAGGGAACCCGAACCCGAACCCAATCCAGAATCTAGACCAGACCCAAACCGGCACCGATCGGCCGCTGCCGCCCGCCGCCAGCAGAGACGGCGCGCACGCATGTGCGGGCATGGTTCCCTCCCAATCGCGCGCAAAAACTCCAAGTACCCAAAGAGCACGCCCTTTGTTCTCAATTTTCTCTATTTAAACACTACGAACTTCCATCCCATGGCCAATGTGGGACTAAATTCTTTTAGCTAACCTTTAGTCCTATTTTGGTTTTGAATTAGGCAATCTTTAGACTTGAATATCTCATTCATTCGAAGTCGGAATTGAACATGTGAATATACCACGTTCATCCCCAATAGAAGGAGAACACACTCCAACTATCATCCAATTGATTAGATCAACAGATCTCACCGTAATTCAATTCAAAATTCACATATATATTCTTCATATTCCAACACAAGCTTGCTAGTTGACAGCGTTGCCGAACTTCAGTTCTAAGTTTTGATGGAAATATTCTCAGGTACAATTTTACTGGCTCGTCATCTTTTGTTTATTACATGCTCTAGTTTTTCGCAGTATTTTGCGCTTGTCATGCTAGTTTCCATAGATGGTGATGCTTTAAATTTTGTTCATTGTCATAAACATGTCAGATTTTCTTCCTTTTCTTCCTTCTTTTCTTTTCTTCTCCTGATTTGTTTTGGGGATATCTATCAAGGAGAGCTTGCACTGAATTGGATTCTCTAAATGACAAGTGTTTTTTTTTTTTTTTTGGGAGTAAAATGACTAAGTGTGTGTTGCTAGTTTGATCAACTACCCATTTGTGAAAATATTTATTTCATTAGGATTTATGAAAGCTAGAAAAGTATTTATCACAACTGAGGGGGCCTTGGTGGACCCAGACTGGCTGCTTAAATACTAGAGAAGTATTCTTGTGTGCCCATCAAATCACATCACAATGCCAACTATCCATGTTGGATTGACTGTCAACAGGTCATATATGCACTCGCAGCAGCCTTCAATAAGACCTTTCGAATATCTGCAATCAAACCTGAATCAGATGATGCACATATTGGCCTGTTTGGTTGTCGTAACTAGCCGTAATTTGTAAGTGATAATTAGTAAGTCTTTTACAGTTGTAACTGAGTTACATACATGTAAGTTTTATGGTGTTTGGTTGGTAATATAAAGTTGTAAGTGGAAAAGTGTATTGTGTATTACGGTGTTTGGTTGTCGTAATGTGTAAGTCGTAAGTGAAAAAGTTAACCACAAAATTAACTATTTGGTGATTTAAAAAATTTTAATATTGCAAATAAATATTAAAAATGCTAAATATAAAAAAAATTAATATTAACATAAAATTAATACAAATTTGTGTGACCACAAAATTAACTGTAACTGGGCTGTAAGTAAGTGATAATTAGGTTGCAAGTGAGTGGTAAGTGGGTTGTGTAAGTCTTTTACGAATTACGGTCCAAACAAATACCGTAACTGTAATTGGGTTGTAAGTCATTTACGAATTACAGACTTTTACGCGAAACAAACAGTAAGTAGTCCTTGCAGGCGTTAATCTGCTGCTATTCGATGGATCTCAGTTGCTTCCGTTTGATATAAGTGCTTGTTTGCAGGCTTGTCAACCCATTTCATTGATAGCTGAGGCATCGGCTGCATCTTCCACACTGCAGACAAATATATAGCTCTGTGATTTGACATTTGATGTGTTCTACGATAAATCTTAGAATTGATGGATTTAACCAATACTTACATAGATTGCTTATTCTGTGGTTGGCATCACATTCTGCTGGTTGCTTGTTTGAATTTGTTGTTGATGAAGTCAGCCTACGAGATTTTGTTCTCAACGGTTGCCAAGTCCAATCATGGCTGTAATCGGCAATTAAGTTTTGCTAAAAAGTTTCTTTTTTCCTATAATAATTCCATATCCATTCAAAGATCTTGCAAATTTAGAAGTTTCCTTGAACCTTTTTAAAAACAGTAATAGACATGTTTGCAACTTTATAGAGTATTATTGAGAAAATATATTTGTAGGGAGAGAGGAGATAAAAAGCTATGGTAGAGTTTTTTTTAACTCATTAGAAGAAATAGCGCAAAGATTGGAGTCCAGAAGGAGCGAGAAACAGTTCAAATGCAGGCCAGACAGTCGACCGACCGCCCAGTCGACCGACGTGCACAACGTGCACAGGCGCAGCTCGGTCGACCGCCCGCCGTCGAACGTAGCAAGGAGAACGGTCGAACGGAATGGTCGACTGACTGGCATAGATGGACTTTCTGTTGGCGACGGTCGACCGACTGGTCGATCGAAGGAAGAAGTCAGTCTACCGACAGGCGTACTACTTCTCCTGATGGGATTCAGACTTCGTTTTTGAAAAGGAGTCGAATCCAATTATGGTTTCCTAATACTCCAGGACTCTCTGACTACAAATAAAGGGGTAGAGCCCCATGAATTGAACCCATCCCGAAATCCTTGGGAAAAATTTGTATTGATTGTTGAATCAATAAAATCTCTCTCCCCCTTGCCCTGAGGACGTAGGCAAATTGCCGAACCTCATTAAATATTATATTTGCTTTCTCTCTTTGTTACTTGTTCTTTTCTTTTAGGTACTTCTCTGGTGCATCCTCTCTGTTGCTTGGGGTTCCTCAATTGGTTGTTGCTTGGCGTGCACAACAAATGGTATTAGAGCATCCCAGGTTCCTCGTGGGATCATGTGTTGATTTCAAGAGCATTGGTTGTTGTTTGGCGGAGATCGTGTGTCAATCTCGGAGCAGCGTTGGGACTGTTTGTGGAATCTTGTATCGATCTCAAATAGCGTTTAGATTGCTCAAAGAATCAAATTTGATGGAGTAGATAATTTCAGAAACTCTCCTAGGGTTTCACTTTGAAGTAAAGATCCTACCTATCTTTATCTATTTTTTGATCTAACTCCATTTGTTTTCCGTATTATTTTTGAGGAATCTATTGAGAAGATGGCTGGAGATAGTACATCTATGGTGAAATTCATGAATCCACATCTATTGAAGATTGATGTGGTGAAGTTTGATAGGCAGCTGTGGGAGATCCTAGAGAAGAAATATCTGACGAAAAGCATAGAGTCACGCTTGCAATTGAAGAGTAGGCTTTATAGCTTTCAGTTAAAGAAAGGAGTCTCCATTGATGAACACATAAATAACTACACCAAACTTCTTACAGATTTAGTTAACGTGAATGTGAAGATCAAAGAAGAGGATAAGGCATTGATTCTACTGAACTCTTTTCCTGAAGAAGAGTATGAGACCTTCATCCTAATTTTGATTAATAGTAACAAAACACTTAACTACAGTGATGTGTCGGCTACTGTAATACCCCGTTTCCAGAATACGTACTTAGTTGCGTATTCAGCTTTTCGATCGTATTTTTCGATATACTTCCTGTATTTGACCGATCTCAATTTCAAATATCATTTTCCAATATATTAGATTTTATATGATTTTCTGGATTTTTCCTGAATTTAAATGTATTTCTTCAAAACCGGTGTCGACCAGTGTCGCTGATCGATTCCTGAAATTTTAATTCTCAAACAGTTAGGAATTTCTAGATGGTCCTTTAGACTTTATTTCTTAGAATCATATTCTCTACTTAAATACTTTTTCTGAGAATTTTATGAATTTATGAAAATTCCAACGGAGTCGGTAGTTAACTGATTCCGGGATTTTTAGTTTTAAAACTATAAAGTATTTCTTAAAAAGGATTTCACTATTTGTCTTCATATATTATTATTGATTTTTGGTGAAATTTTCGAGTCGTTCCGAGATACTTGAATTTCGGACGATTTCGGTATTTTCCGAAATATTTTCCGTATCCTCGACTTAAACCCGGGAACTTGTCTTTTCATTATTTTATATTCTAAGTCCAAGAGTAAATATCTTCCTTTATGAATTTCTTTCTATTTTTTCCTTTTCCTTTATTTCTCTTTCTCCACAACCACAAACTTTTCCCATTTTTTCCAAAAATTCAAATCTCTTCCAAATTCCAACTCCACATAATCTCACCAACCCCCTCATTTAATGCATCTCTCTCTCTCTCTCCCATGGCCGGCCAAGTGGCCAAGAAGAGGGACACCCATCCCCTCTCCTATTTTGCAATAAACCCCCTCACATTTACATTATTTACACCTCCCTTACAAAATCAAAATCCTATATAAACTTTCTTTTACAATTCTTTTCTCTTTTCTTCACTTCACCAAGAGATTAGCCTTCACCATTTTCTTCTCCATCTCAAACCCTAACTCCAAACCACCTCAAAGTCTTCATCTCCTTCTCAAGCAACTACAACCCTTGGATTTGGATTGCATATCTCTTCATCGGAAGTATCGCCAAAGACCTAGTTGGTGATATTGTCGTCAACGATCATTCGGAACTCGTAGAACTTTCACATAACCGTTCGAAGTGAGTATTTTTACTCACCAAGACTAGACAACTTCCTTGTTTACTTGTGTTGATCATTCATGTACACTTGTGCCATAAAAATCATATTTTTAGCCCATCAAACAACCATCAGAAAATCTGTTCTGTTACTGTTCTCCCCACGATTAGTCGACTTAACCTAGGGACCAGTCGACTAACCCACCTTAGCTGAAACTTAACCTTTTCTGATTTCACAGTTTTAGTCGACTAAGCCATATTACCAGTCGACTAGACCCCCTTAGTCGACTACATTTTTAACCTAGTCGACTAATCTTTCCCTGGACCAGGAAACACCAACTCTCGGCTCCAGTCGACTTAGTCTATTTTATTGGTCGACTAGATACCCTTAGTCGACTACAACCTTGACCTTAGTCGACTAATAATTCCTGAAATAAATCCCAACTTTCTGTATCACAGTTTTAGTCGACTTAGCCCCACTATTAGTCGACTTAGGTATCTGTTAGTCGACTACACATTTCACCCTAGTCGACTAACTTTTCCTGAAACAGAAACCCAACTCTCTGTTTCCCAGTTTTAGTCGACTCATCTAGACTATTAGTCGACTTAAGTCCCCTATTAGTCGACTAACCCTTTTACCTAGTCGACTAATTCTGACTGTTTGACTTAGTTGATTTCTTTTCTGAATTTGATCTTATCATTGATACATGGGTGACATATTATTCCTGTTCATGCTTCATAACTGGTATTACATGACATGTTACTTTATGGATCTCACCACTTGTTACTTCATGACTTGTTATTATATTCTCGCTCCATGATTTGTTAAATTGTGAATATCACCCCTTATCATGCTATCTCTTAAACCAAGCATGATATACTTGACTTTTGTATAAAATGGATCAACTTACACATGGGTCGGGGGAAATATGCGGATATCGATATGTGTTCGTGTTTACAGTGGCATTAGGTATATTGTACAATCATATTTCCGGTCTGACCTGAGGGCCTCCAGGGGACCGAGGGGAGTGCTTGCTCCCTCTTCCTGAATACTGTCATGACAAAGGGCATACATAAGTCCCTCCTGATAGGCCTTGCGGCTGGTTCCGTTATCAAGCAACGGAACACCCTGGACCGTGGTCCCGGGCATGCACGGGACCCACTGTAAACATAGTTCGTCGATACAACCGCTGTTTCAATAACAACCTTGCTTTACTAGGATATGGATCTATGTGCTCTGGGACGCTGGGTCACATAGTTAGATATCACAGTAAGACAAGTAATAATAATAAGACGTTAACTGTAGATTCATTGTATTAGGATTTTATCTCTTCATGCTTTTCATACTTGTTAGTTGATATTCCTTATAACTGTTTCATCTTTCCTTATTCATGTTCCTTAGCCACTTGGCTATAGTTTGTTTATTGTTATATGTCTTGACTCCTTGGATTTGCACATTCAGATTCCGAAGCTTGGAACGAAGTGGAGCCATCCACAGAGGACCAAGCTTACCTTAGTGAGCAGGCGGACTAGTTCCAGTCCCCTCGTGCCAGACTTACCTTTTGACTCACGAGATCTTCTTTCTACTTGTGAGCTTTTTGTATACATACTTGTATATATTTCTTTTGGACTTGGTTATGATGTAATACACATGTAATGTGTAATACTTTATAATATCCTGTGATAACTTTGTATGTGTACCTCTTGTGTTGGCACATGTATGAATACCACGCTTTGTGTCGTACTCTGATCCTTGTTGTACTTTTATGCTTAGCGTATATACGTGAGGGCATTTTCTGACCTACGTATATACGTCGCAGTGACGTCCCCGTATCCGTGGAATCGGGGCGTTACAGGTTGGTATCAGAGCTTAGGCTCTCAAACCTAAAGTACAATCAAGCAGCAAATTACTGAAATTTGCTAATGCCAACTACAATGTACAAAGTTATTGAGTCCTTCTTGATTCCTTCTTGATTCCTTCCCTTGTATCCTAAACTCCTTCCATTTGTTTCCAAATTCCAGTTATCTTTCCCCAATTCGGTATGGAGAGAAGGACGGGCCGTAACCACTCCGGGCAAGCGTCGAATGGACCCACGGGAGAGAATATGGATATTCTAAGGGTCATTCAGACGATGATGGAGAACCAGCAGCAACAGACGGAACTTCTCCGGCAAGAGTTGACAACTCCAAAGGAACAGAGGCCGGGGAACATTTCAGACTTCAGGAGGCTGCAGCCAGCTATATTCACGGGAGAAGAGAAACCACTGGATGCTGAGCAATGGTTGACAGATACATCAGATCTGCTGAATGCAGCCAGAGTACCAAAGGAGAACCAAGTTGAGGTCGCCAAGATTCAGTTGAAAGATATAGCTAGAACTTGGTGGCTCGCTGAGGAGGCCAGATTGGAGAAGCCTGTCACCTGGGACACATTCTCCAAGAGTTTTTACAGCAGATTCTTCCCTGCTACTGCTCAGAAAGCTATGGAAGAGCAGTTTATCAGACTCCAGCAGTGGAACAAGTCCGTGGATGAGTATGCCGCGGAGTTTCTTAGACTTAGCCGCTTCGCGCCGTACATGGTAACGGATGAGGAGAAGCGAGCAAGCAGATTCCAGCAGGGCCTGCAGATGGACATACAGGTCTTCTTGATGCCCCAGCAACTGAAGACTTATTCAGAGGTTCTCACCATAGCTCGAGAGGTGGAGCGTGGGTTAGAGAAGAAGCAAGAGAACCAGATGAGGAACCAGGCCATGAAGAGGCCGTTTGTACCAATGGGAAGAGGAGGCCCATACAGAGCAGCGAAGGTTCAGGCCAGGCAACCATTCAGACCAGTTCCTTACCAGATGGTTCGACCAGGTCCTATCTGCAACTTTTGCCAGAAACCAGGGCATTCTCAGCAGAATTGCCGTAGGGCAAATGGATGGTGTTTGGTGTGTGGATCTCGAGATCATTCCATTGAAGCTTGTCCACACAGGAGAATGGGGATAGCCAATCAGACCTTGCCAGCACTTCAGGGACCCAATGGACAGAGGGCACTTCCAGGGCCACTTGGGCAGAGGAATCAGGGACCAGTGATGAGGAGAGCTCTTCCCCTTCCTCCACAGCATGTTGTTCGCCCAGTCCAGAGAGGAGCTAGGACTGCAGCAGGGCGTGGTAGAGGTCAGGCTTACAATCTGACTGCAGAAGAGGCTGAGGCTTCAGAGGAGGTGATAACAGGTAACATCAGAGTTCATTCGAAACCTGTTCTCGCTCTCTTCGATTCAGGTGCATCCCATTGTTATATTTCAGACCATTTTATGGCTTTGCATTCTATACCTGTTAGATCTTTAGACCACAAATGGGAGATTAGTACAGGGAATGGGGTAGTCATATCTTCTAGAGTCTGTACTGATTGTCCGGTAGAACTTTGTGATAAGACCTTGGCCATAGATATGCTCGTACTAGATACCAAAGGGTACGACGTAATCTTAGGCATGTCCTGGCTCAGTCAGTACTATGCAGTGATTGACTGTAGGGAGAAGAAGATTAATTTCAGAATCCCTCATCAACCGGAGTTCCAATTCAGTGGAGAAGTGAAGTCTACCAAGGGAAAGACTCGGATGACTACTTCGGAGGTTCAGAAGCAGAAGGTACCGGTGTGGGATGAATTCCCAGGAGTGTTTGCTGAGATCTCAGGACTGCCACCTGACAGGGTGATCGAGTTCTCCATTGACACAGTTCCAGGAGCAGCTCCTATATCCATGGCTCCGTACAGGATGGCACCGACAGAGTTAGAGATTCTGAAGAAGCAACTGCAGGAATACTCAGACAAAGGATTGATTCGGCCAAGTGCTTCACCATGGGGAGCTCCAGTATTATTGGCAAACAAGAAGGATGGTGGTAAAAGGCTTTGTATTGATTATAGAGAATTGAACAAAGTTACCATCAAGAACAAGTATCCCTTACCAAGGATTGATGATCTGTTTGATCAGCTTCATGGAGCCCGTGTATTCTCTAAATTGGATTTACAGTCGGGTTACCATCAGCTGAGGGTGAAGAAGGAGGATATTCCAAAGACGGCATTCAGGACCCGTTATGGCCACTATGAGTTTCTAGTTATGCCTTTCGGAGTCACCAATGCCCCTGCAGTTTTCATGGATTTGATGAACCGAGTGTTCTCGCCCTATCTGGATCAGTTCGTTGTTGTTTTCATAGATGACATTTTGATCTATTCAAAGAACAACAGGGAGCATGCAGAACACTTGAGGATTGTGTTGCAGACTCTCCAGCAGGAGCAGCTTCATGCCAAGAGGAGCAAGTGTGAGTTCTGGTTGGACAGCATAGCCTTCCTTGGACACATGGTTTCAGCAGAAGGAATTTCAGTTGATCCCAGCAAAATCCAGGCAGTGAGAGATTGGCCGATTCCGAGGACGGTGACTGAGATTAAGAGTTTTCTTGGACTAGCCGGATATTACAGACGCTTTGTCCAGGATTTCTCTAGGATTGCAGCCCCGTTGACCAAGCTCACCAGGAAAGGAGAGAAGTATTTATGGACAGAGGAGTGTACCGCAGCGTTTGAGCAATTGAAGCAGAGGCTCATTTCAGCTCCAATCTTGAAGACTCCCTCAGGAAGAGGAGGGATGGTCATATTCAGTGATGCATCAGGAAAAGGCCTGGGATGTGTACTTATGCAACATGATCATGTTATAGCATATGCATCTAGGCAACTGAAGACTCATGAGCGGAATTACCCAACTCATGACTTGGAGCTAGCAGCTGTTATCTTTGCCTTGAAGATTTGGAGGCATTATCTTCTGGGAGATAAAGTGTTGATATATACAGATCATAAGAGTCTCAAGTATATCTTCTCACAGAAAGAGTTGAATATGAGGCAGAGGAGATGGCTGGAGCTGATGGCGGACTATGATATTGACTTGCAATATCATCCAGGCAAGGTCAATACAGTTCCAGATGCACTGAGCAGGATGCCAGAGAATAGAGTGCTTGTCCAACTTACTCAGCAGAAGGAGTTGATTCAGGACCTTATCAGATTGGACTTGATGTTAGTTCGAAGGACTGAGAAGGCAGGACAGTTCATGACTTTGCAGATCCAGTCAGCATTGATAGATGAGATCAAGGAAGCTCAAAAGGAAGACCCCAGATTACAGATATTCCGAGCTCAGGTAGAGGCCGGATTGAGGACTGACATCTGTATTCATCCAGATGATGTATTGTATTTTGGTAGTAGACTTTGTGTTCCCCAAGGAGAAGTTAAACAGAAGATTTTGGCGGAAGCACACAGTTCGGCTTATTCCATACACCCGGGGGAAACCAAGATGTATCAGGACTTGAAGAAGCAGTTTTGGTGGAATGCTATGAAGAGGGAGATAGCTCAGTTTGTAGCCAAATGCTTGGTCTGCCAGCAGATAAAGATAGAGCATCAGAGGTCAGCTGGACTTCTACATCCTTTACCAATACCCGAATGGAAGTGGGAGCACATCACTATGGACTTTGTCACGGCATTACCTCGAAGTCCCAAAGGTAATAATGCTGTGTGGGTAATCATTGACCGTCTCACCAAGTCAGCTCACTTCATACCATTTCGGGTAGGTCAGACAACAGAGGTTCTGGCAGACAAGTACATGAAGGAGATAGTTCGTCTTCATGGAGTTCCAGTCAGTATTGTTTCAGACAGAGACACCAGATTTAGATCTCATTTCTGGGAAAGTCTCCAAGAGAGTCTGGGAACTCGTCTGAAATTCAGTACATCATATCATCCTCAGACAGACGGACAATCTGAAAGGACTATCCAGATCCTTGAAGATATGCTAAGGGCCTGCATGATTGAGTTTAAGGGATCTTGGGAAGATCATCTTCACTTGGCTGAGTTTTCTTATAACAACAGTTATCAGGCAAGTATCAAGATGGCACCTTTTGAGGCACTGTATGGAAGAAAGTGCAGATCACCGATTTGTTGGGATGAAGTCGGTGAGAGGAGACTATTGGGGCCAGAGATCCTGATTCAGACAACAGAGAAAGTCAGAATCATCAGAGATCATCTCAGGGCAGCTCAGAGTCGGCAGAAGAGTTGGGCAGATTCGCAGAGAAGGCCATTGGAGTTCCAGGCAGGAGATCGTGTGTTCTTGAGGATATCACCTACCAGAGGAGTGATCCGGTTCGGTATTCGTGGAAAGCTGAGTCCGAGATATATCGGCCCATTCGAGATTTTGGAGCGAGTGGGAGATGTGTCTTACAGATTGGCCTTACCTCCATCTTTGGACGGAGTGCACAATGTTTTCCACGTATCTCAGTTGAGGAAGTATGTCAAGGATGATAGTCATATTTTGGATCATTCCGAACTGGAACTGCAGCCAGATTTATCGTATCAGGAGCAGCCGATGGCCATTCTAGATAGAAGTGTGAAGACACTGAAGAACAAGGCTATACCATTAGTGTTGGTGTCTTGGAACAGACATGCACCAGGAGAGGCCACTTGGGAACGAGAGGACGTTATCCGTGAGCGCTATCCTCAACTCTTCACATCTTGAATGGTAAGACTCTTTCCTTCTATTCTTCTCTACCGTTATCTTCCATCTTATCCTTCTCTATCTGTTACTTTTCCTGTTACCTTTCACCTTATGAAATTTCGAGGACGAAATTTTTGTAAGGTGGATGGATTGTAATACCCCGTTTCCAGAATACGTACTTAGTTGCGTATTCAGCTTTTCGATCGTATTTTTCGATATACTTCCTGTATTTGACCGATCTCAATTTCAAATATCATTTTCCAATATATTAGATTTTATATGATTTTCTGGATTTTTCCTGAATTTAAATGTATTTCTTCAAAACCGGTGTCGACCAGTGTCGCTGATCGATTCCTGAAATTTTAATTCTCAAACAGTTAGGAATTTCTAGATGGTCCTTTAGACTTTATTTCTTAGAATCATATTCTCTACTTAAATACTTTTTCTGAGAATTTTATGAATTTATGAAAATTCCAACGGAGTCGGTAGTTAACTGATTCCGGGATTTTTAGTTTTAAAATTATAAAGTATTTCTTAAAAAGGATTTCACTATTTGTCTTCATATATTATTATTGATTTTTGGTGAAATTTTCGAGTCGTTCCGAGATACTTGAATTTCGGACGATTTCGGTATTTTCCGAAATATTTTCCGTATCCTCGACTTAAACCCGGGAACTTGTCTTTTCATTATTTTATATTCTAAGTCCAAGAGTAAATATCTTCCTTTATGAATTTCTTTCCATTTTTTCCTTTTCCTTTATTTCTCTTTCTCCACAACCACAAACTTTTCCCATTTTTTCCAAAAATTCAAATCTCTTCCAAAATTCCAACTCCACATAATCTCACCAACCCCCTCATTTAATGCATCTCTCTCTCTCTCTCTCCCATGGCCGGCCAAGTGGCCAAGAAGAGGGACACCCATCCCCTCTCCTATTTTGCAATAAACCCCCTCACATTTACATTATTTACACCTCCCTTACAAAATCAAAATCCTATATAAACTTTCTTTTACAATTCTTTTCTCTTTTCTTCACTTCACCAAGAGATTAGCCTTCACCATTTTCTTCTCCATCTCAAACCCTAACTCCAAACCACCTCAAAGTCTTCATCTCCTTCTCAAGCAACTACAACCCTTGGATTTGGATTGCATATCTCTTCATCGGAAGTATCGCCAAAGACCTAGTTGGTGATATTGTCGTCAACGATCATTCGGAACTCGTAGAACTTTCACATAACCGTTCGAAGTGAGTATTTTTACTCACCAAGACTAGACAACTTCCTTGTTTACTTGTGTTGATCATTCATGTACACTTGTGCCATAAAAATCATATTTTTAGCCCATCAAACAACCATCAGAAAATCTGTTCTGTTACTGTTCTCCCCACGATTAGTCGACTTAACCTAGGGACCAGTCGACTAACCCACCTTAGCTGAAACTTAACCTTTTCTGATTTCACAGTTTTAGTCGACTAAGCCATATTACCAGTCGACTAGACCCCCTTAGTCGACTACATTTTTAACCTAGTCGACTAATCTTTCCCTGGACCAGGAAACACCAACTCTCGGCTCCAGTCGACTTAGTCTATTTTATTGGTCGACTAGATACCCTTAGTCGACTACAACCTTGACCTTAGTCGACTAATAATTCCTGAAATAAATCCCAACTTTCAGTATCACAGTTTTAGTCGACTTAGCCCCACTATTAGTCGACTTAGGTATCTGTTAGTCGACTACACATTTCACCCTAGTCGACTAACTTTTCCTGAAACAGAAACCCAACTCTCTGTTTCCCAGTTTTAGTCGACTCATCTAGACTATTAGTCGACTTAAGTCCCCTATTAGTCGACTAACCCTTTTACCTAGTCGACTAATTCTGACTGTTTGACTTAGTTGATTTCTTTTCTGAATTTGATCTTATCATTGATACATGGGTGACATATTATTCCTGTTCATGCTTCATAACTGGTATTACATGACATGTTACTTTATGGATCTCACCACTTGTTACTTCATGACTTGTTATTATATTCTCGCTCCATGATTTGTTAAATTGTGAATATCACCCCTTATCATGCTATCTCTTAAACCAAGCATGATATACTTGACTTTTGTATAAAATGGATCAACTTACACATGGGTCGGGGGAAATATGCGGATATCGATATGTGTTCGTGTTTACAGTGGCATTAGGTATATTGTACAATCATATTTCCGGTCTGACCTGAGGGCCTCCAGGGGACCGAGGGGAGTGCTTGCTCCCTCTTCCTGAATACTGTCATGACAAAGGGCATACATAAGTCCCTCCTGATAGGCCTTGCGGCTGGTTCCGTTATCAAGCAACGGAACACCCTGGACCGTGGTCCCGGGCATGCACGGGACCCACTGTAAACATAGTTCGTCGATACAACCGCTGTTTCAATAACAACCTTGCTTTACTAGGATATGGATCTATGTGCTCTGGGACGCTGGGTCACATAGTTAGATATCACAGTAAGACAAGTAATAATAATAAGACGTTAACTGTAGATTCATTGTATTAGGATTTTATCTCTTCATGCTTTTCATACTTGTTAGTTGATATTCCTTATAACTGTTTCATCTTTCCTTATTCATGTTCCTTAGCCACTTGGCTATAGTTTGTTTATTGTTATATGTCTTGACTCCTTGGATTTGCACATTCAGATTCCGAAGCTTGGAACGAAGTGGAGCCATCCACAGAGGACCAAGCTTACCTTAGTGAGCAGGCGGACTAGTTCCAGTCCCCTCGTGCCAGACTTACCTTTTGACTCACGAGATCTTCTTTCTACTTGTGAGCTTTTTGTATACATACTTGTATATATTTCTTTTGGACTTGGTTATGATGTAATACACATGTAATGTGTAATACTTTATAATATCCTGTGATAACTTTGTATGTGTACCTCTTGTGTTGGCACATGTATGAATACCACGCTTTGTGTCGTACTCTGATCCTTGTTGTACTTTTATGCTTAGCGTATATACGTGAGGGCATTTTCTGACCTACGTATATACGTCGCAGTGACGTCCCCGTATCCGTGGAATCGGGGCGTTACAGGTTGGTATCAGAGCTTAGGCTCTCAAACCTAAAGTACAATCAAGCAGCAAATTACTGAAATTTGCTAATGCCAACTACAATGTACAAAGTTATTGAGTCCTTCTTGATTCCTTCTTGATTCCTTCCCTTGTATCCTAAACTCCTTCCATTTGTTTCCAAATTCCAGTTATCTTTCCCCAATTCGGTATGGAGAGAAGGACGGGCCGTAACCACTCCGGGCAAGCGTCGAATGGACCCACGGGAGAGAATATGGATATTCTAAGGGTCATTCAGACGATGATGGAGAACCAGCAGCAACAGACGGAACTTCTCCGGCAAGAGTTGACAACTCCAAAGGAACAGAGGCCGGGGAACATTTCAGACTTCAGGAGGCTGCAGCCAGCTATATTCACGGGAGAAGAGAAACCACTGGATGCTGAGCAATGGTTGACAGATACATCAGATCTGCTGAATGCAGCCAGAGTACCAAAGGAGAACCAAGTTGAGGTCGCCAAGATTCAGTTGAAAGATATAGCTAGAACTTGGTGGCTCGCTGAGGAGGCCAGATTGGAGAAGCCTGTCACCTGGGACACATTCTCCAAGAGTTTTTACAGCAGATTCTTCCCTGCTACTGCTCAGAAAGCTATGGAAGAGCAGTTTATCAGACTCCAGCAGTGGAACAAGTCCGTGGATGAGTATGCCGCGGAGTTTCTTAGACTTAGCCGCTTCGCGCCGTACATGGTAACGGATGAGGAGAAGCGAGCAAGCAGATTCCAGCAGGGCCTGCAGATGGACATACAGGTCTTCTTGATGCCCCAGCAACTGAAGACTTATTCAGAGGTTCTCACCATAGCTCGAGAGGTGGAGCGTGGGTTAGAGAAGAAGCAAGAGAACCAGATGAGGAACCAGGCCATGAAGAGGCCGTTTGTACCAATGGGAAGAGGAGGCCCATACAGAGCAGCGAAGGTTCAGGCCAGGCAACCATTCAGACCAGTTCCTTACCAGATGGTTCGACCAGGTCCTATCTGCAACTTTTGCCAGAAACCAGGGCATTCTCAGCAGAATTGCCGTAGGGCAAATGGATGGTGTTTGGTGTGTGGATCTCGAGATCATTCCATTGAAGCTTGTCCACACAGGAGAATGGGGATAGCCAATCAGACCTTGCCAGCACTTCAGGGACCCAATGGACAGAGGGCACTTCCAGGGCCACTTGGGCAGAGGAATCAGGGACCAGTGATGAGGAGAGCTCTTCCCCTTCCTCCACAGCATGTTGTTCGCCCAGTCCAGAGAGGAGCTAGGACTGCAGCAGGGCGTGGTAGAGGTCAGGCTTACAATCTGACTGCAGAAGAGGCTGAGGCTTCAGAGGAGGTGATAACAGGTAACATCAGAGTTCATTCGAAACCTGTTCTCGCTCTCTTCGATTCAGGTGCATCCCATTGTTATATTTCAGACCATTTATGGCTTTGCATTCTATACCTGTTAGATCTTTAGACCACAAATGGGAGATTAGTACAGGGAATGGGGTAGTCATATCTTCTAGAGTCTGTACTGATTGTCCGGTAGAACTTTGTGATAAGACCTTGGCCATAGATATGCTCGTACTAGATACCAAAGGGTACGACGTAATCTTAGGCATGTCCTGGCTCAGTCAGTACTATGCAGTGATTGACTGTAGGGAGAAGAAGATTAATTTCAGAATCCCTCATCAACCGGAGTTCCAATTCAGTGGAGAAGTGAAGTCTACCAAGGGAAAGACTCGGATGACTACTTCGGAGGTTCAGAAGCAGAAGGTACCGGTGTGGGATGAATTCCCAGGAGTGTTTGCTGAGATCTCAGGACTGCCACCTGACAGGGTGATCGAGTTCTCCATTGACACAGTTCCAGGAGCAGCTCCTATATCCATGGCTCCGTACAGGATGGCACCGACAGAGTTAGAGATTCTGAAGAAGCAACTGCAGGAATACTCAGACAAAGGATTGATTCGGCCAAGTGCTTCACCATGGGGAGCTCCAGTATTATTGGCAAACAAGAAGGATGGTGGTAAAAGGCTTTGTATTGATTATAGAGAATTGAACAAAGTTACCATCAAGAACAAGTATCCCTTACCAAGGATTGATGATCTGTTTGATCAGCTTCATGGAGCCCGTGTATTCTCTAAATTGGATTTACAGTCGGGTTACCATCAGCTGAGGGTGAAGAAGGAGGATATTCCAAAGACGGCATTCAGGACCCGTTATGGCCACTATGAGTTTCTAGTTATGCCTTTCGGAGTCACCAATGCCCCTGCAGTTTTCATGGATTTGATGAACCGAGTGTTCTCGCCCTATCTGGATCAGTTCGTTGTTGTTTTCATAGATGACATTTTGATCTATTCAAAGAACAACAGGGAGCATGCAGAACACTTGAGGATTGTGTTGCAGACTCTCCAGCAGGAGCAGCTTCATGCCAAGAGGAGCAAGTGTGAGTTCTGGTTGGACAGCATAGCCTTCCTTGGACACATGGTTTCAGCAGAAGGAATTTCAGTTGATCCCAGCAAAATCCAGGCAGTGAGAGATTGGCCGATTCCGAGGACGGTGACTGAGATTAAGAGTTTTCTTGGACTAGCCGGATATTACAGACGCTTTGTCCAGGATTTCTCTAGGATTGCAGCCCCGTTGACCAAGCTCACCAGGAAAGGAGAGAAGTATTTATGGACAGAGGAGTGTACCGCAGCGTTTGAGCAATTGAAGCAGAGGCTCATTTCAGCTCCAATCTTGAAGACTCCCTCAGGAAGAGGAGGGATGGTCATATTCAGTGATGCATCAGGAAAAGGCCTGGGATGTGTACTTATGCAACATGATCATGTTATAGCATATGCATCTAGGCAACTGAAGACTCATGAGCGGAATTACCCAACTCATGACTTGGAGCTAGCAGCTGTTATCTTTGCCTTGAAGATTTGGAGGCATTATCTTCTGGGAGATAAAGTGTTGATATATACAGATCATAAGAGTCTCAAGTATATCTTCTCACAGAAAGAGTTGAATATGAGGCAGAGGAGATGGCTGGAGCTGATGGCGGACTATGATATTGACTTGCAATATCATCCAAGCAAGGTCAATACAGTTCCAGATGCACTGAGCAGGATGCCAGAGAATAGAGTGCTTGTCCAACTTACTCAGCAGAAGGAGTTGATTCAGGACCTTATCAGATTGGACTTGATGTTAGTTCGAAGGACTGAGAAGGCAGGACAGTTCATGACTTTGCAGATCCAGTCAGCATTGATAGATGAGATCAAGGAAGCTCAAAAGGAAGACCCCAGATTACAGATATTCCGAGCTCAGGTAGAGGCCGGATTGAGGACTGACATCTGTATTCATCCAGATGATGCATTGTATTTTGGTAGTAGACTTTGTGTTCCCCAAGGAGAAGTTAAACAGAAGATTTTGGCGGAAGCACACAGTTCGGCTTATTCCATACACCCGGGGGAAACCAAGATGTATCAGGACTTGAAGAAGCAGTTTTGGTGGAATGCTATGAAGAGGGAGATAGCTCAGTTTGTAGCCAAATGCTTGGTCTGCCAGCAGATAAAGATAGAGCATCAGAGGTCAGCTGGACTTCTACATCCTTTACCAATACCCGAATGGAAGTGGGAGCACATCACTATGGACTTTGTCACGGCATTACCTCGAAGTCCCAAAGGTAATAATGCTGTGTGGGTAATCATTGACCGTCTCACCAAGTCAGCTCACTTCATACCATTTCGGGTAGGTCAGACAACAGAGGTTCTGGCAGACAAGTACATGAAGGAGATAGTTCGTCTTCATGGAGTTCCAGTCAGTATTGTTTCAGACAGAGACACCAGATTTAGATCTCATTTCTGGGAAAGTCTCCAAGAGAGTCTGGGAACTCGTCTGAAATTCAGTACATCATATCATCCTCAGACAGACGGACAATCTGAAAGGACTATCCAGATCCTTGAAGATATGCTAAGGGCCTGCATGATTGAGTTTAAGGGATCTTGGGAAGATCATCTTCACTTGGCTGAGTTTTCTTATAACAACAGTTATCAGGCAAGTATCAAGATGGCACCTTTTGAGGCACTGTATGGAAGAAAGTGCAGATCACCGATTTGTTGGGATGAAGTCGGTGAGAGGAGACTATTGGGGCCAGAGATCCTGATTCAGACAACAGAGAAAGTCAGAATCATCAGAGATCATCTCAGGGCAGCTCAGAGTCGGCAGAAGAGTTGGGCAGATTCGCAGAGAAGGCCATTGGAGTTCCAGGCAGGAGATCGTGTGTTCTTGAGGATATCACCTACCAGAGGAGTGATCCGGTTCGGTATTCGTGGAAAGCTGAGTCCGAGATATATCGGCCCATTCGAGATTTTGGAGCGAGTGGGAGATGTGTCTTACAGATTGGCCTTACCTCCATCTTTGGACGGAGTGCACAATGTTTTCCACGTATCTCAGTTGAGGAAGTATGTCAAGGATGATAGTCATATTTTGGATCATTCCGAACTGGAACTGCAGCCAGATTTATCGTATCAGGAGCAGCCGATGGCCATTCTAGATAGAAGTGTGAAGACACTGAAGAACAAGGCTATACCATTAGTGTTGGTGTCTTGGAACAGACATGCACCAGGAGAGGCCACTTGGGAACGAGAGGACGTTATCCGTGAGCGCTATCCTCAACTCTTCACATCTTGAATGGTAAGACTCTTTCCTTCTATTCTTCTCTACCGTTATCTTCCATCTTATCCTTCTCTATCTGTTACTTTTCCTGTTACCTTTCACCTTATGAAATTTCGAGGACGAAATTTTTGTAAGGTGGATGGATTGTAATACCCCGTTTCCAGAATACGTACTTAGTTGCGTATTCAGCTTTTCGATCGTATTTTTCGATATACTTCCTGTATTTGACCGATCTCAATTTCAAATATCATTTTCCAATATATTAGATTTTATATGATTTTCTGGATTTTTCCTGAATTTAAATGTATTTCTTCAAAACCGGTGTCGACCAGTGTCGCTGATCGATTCCTGAAATTTTAATTCTCAAACAGTTAGGAATTTCTAGATGGTCCTTTAGACTTTATTTCTTAGAATCATATTCTCTACTTAAATACTTTTTCTGAGAATTTTATGAATTTATGAAAATTCCAACGGAGTCGGTAGTTAACTGATTCCGGGATTTTTAGTTTTAAAATTATAAAGTATTTCTTAAAAAGGATTTCACTATTTGTCTTCATATATTATTATTGATTTTTGGTGAAATTTTCGAGTCGTTCCGAGATACTTGAATTTCGGACGATTTCGGTATTTTCCGAAATATTTTCCGTATCCTCGACTTAAACCCGGGAACTTGTCTTTTCATTATTTTATATTCTAAGTCCAAGAGTAAATATCTTCCTTTATGAATTTCTTTCCATTTTTTCCTTTTCCTTTATTTCTCTTTCTCCACAACCACAAACTTTTCCCATTTTTTCCAAAAATTCAAATCTCTTCCAAAATTCCAACTCCACATAATCTCACCAACCCCCTCATTTAATGCATCTCTCTCTCTCTCTCTCTCCCATGGCCGGCCAAGTGGCCAAGAAGAGGGACACCCATCCCCTCTCCTATTTTGCAATAAACCCCCTCACATTTACATTATTTACACCTCCCTTACAAAATCAAAATCCTATATAAACTTTCTTTTACAATTCTTTTCTCTTTTCTTCACTTCACCAAGAGATTAGCCTTCACCATTTTCTTCTCCATCTCAAACCCTAACTCCAAACCACCTCAAAGTCTTCATCTCCTTCTCAAGCAACTACAACCCTTGGATTTGGATTGCATATCTCTTCATCGGAAGTATCGCCAAAGACCTAGTTGGTGATATTGTCGTCAACGATCATTCGGAACTCGTAGAACTTTCACATAACCGTTCGAAGTGAGTATTTTTACTCACCAAGACTAGACAACTTCCTTGTTTACTTGTGTTGATCATTCATGTACACTTGTGCCATAAAATCATATTTTTAGCCCATCAAACAACCATCAGAAAATCTGTTCTGTTACTGTTCTCCCCACGATTAGTCGACTTAACCTAGGGACCAGTCGACTAACCCACCTTAGCTGAAACTTAACCTTTTCTGATTTCACAGTTTTAGTCGACTAAGCCATATTACCAGTCGACTAGACCCCCTTAGTCGACTACATTTTTAACCTAGTCGACTAATCTTTCCCTGGACCAGGAAACACCAACTCTCGGCTCCAGTCGACTTAGTCTATTTTATTGGTCGACTAGATACCCTTAGTCGACTACAACCTTGACCTTAGTCGACTAATAATTCCTGAAATAAATCCCAACTTTCTGTATCACAGTTTTAGTCGACTTAGCCCCACTATTAGTCGACTTAGGTATCTGTTAGTCGACTACACATTTCACCCTAGTCGACTAACTTTTCCTGAAACAGAAACCCAACTCTCTGTTTCCCAGTTTTAGTCGACTCATCTAGACTATTAGTCGACTTAAGTCCCCTATTAGTCGACTAACCCTTTTACCTAGTCGACTAATTCTGACTGTTTGACTTAGTTGATTTCTTTTCTGAATTTGATCTTATCATTGATACATGGGTGACATATTATTCCTGTTCATGCTTCATAACTGGTATTACATGATATGTTACTTTATGGATCTCACCACTTGTTACTTCATGACTTGTTATTATATTCTCGCTCCATGATTTGTTAAATTGTGAATATCACCCCTTATCATGCTATCTCTTAAACCAAGCATGATATACTTGACTTTTGTATAAAATGGATCAACTTACACATGGGTCGGGGGAAATATGCGGATATCGATATGTGTTCGTGTTTACAGTGGCATTAGGTATATTGTACAATCATATTTCCGGTCTGACCTGAGGGCCTCCAGGGGACCGAGGGGAGTGCTTGCTCCCTCTTCCTGAATACTGTCATGACAAAGGGCATACATAAGTCCCTCCTGATAGGCCTTGCGGCTGGTTCCGTTATCAAGCAACGGAACACCCTGGACCGTGGTCCCGGGCATGCACGGGACCCACTGTAAACATAGTTCGTCGATACAACCGCTGTTTCCAATAACAACCTTGCTTTACTAGGATATGGATCTATGTGCTCTGGGACGCTGGGTCACATAGTTAGATATCACAGTAAGACAAGTAATAATAATAAGACGTTAACTGTAGATTCATTGTATTAGGATTTTATCTCTTCATGCTTTTCATACTTGTTAGTTGATATTCCTTATAACTGTTTCATCTTTCCTTATTCATGTTCCTTAGCCACTTGGCTATAGTTTGTTTATTGTTATATGTCTTGACTCCTTGGATTTGCACATTCAGATTCCGAAGCTTGGAACGAAGTGGAGCCATCCACAGAGGACCAAGCTTACCTTAGTGAGCAGGCGGACTAGTTCCAGTCCCCTCGTGCCAGACTTACCTTTTGACTCACGAGATCTTCTTTCTACTTGTGAGCTTTTTGTATACATACTTGTATATATTTCTTTTGGACTTGGTTATGATGTAATACACATGTAATGTGTAATACTTTATAATATCCTGTGATAACTTTGTATGTGTACCTCTTGTGTTGGCACATGTATGAATACCACGCTTTGTGTCGTACTCTGATCCTTGTTGTACTTTTATGCTTAGCGTATATACGTGAGGGCATTTTCTGACCTACGTATATACGTCGCAGTGACGTCCCCGTATCCGTAGAATCGGGGCGTTACAGGTACTCTTGTAAATTATGAAGTGAGGAGGAAGGACAAACAATCTTCTTCTAATAGTACATCAACAAAGGTGTTGATGATAAGAGGCAGATGTTCTAATCAGAAGGGCAAAGGCGAGCGTCAGAGATCAGAGTCCAGACCAGAGTTCAGAGATCTGAAGAAGAACCAGTGTGCCTTTTGCAAAAAGATAGGGCACTGGAATGTTGATTGTCCAAGGATCAAGGATAAGAGTAAGAAGAAGGTGTCAAAAACTGAGGCAAATCTTGCACAAGTGGTCAGTACTCAAGCCAGTACGTCATAGGCAGATGGATTAGACTCAGACTCATCAGTATGATTTTTCTCCATTACTACTTCTATTGTTGGTTACGCAGGAGACTCTAAGTGGATGATAGATACTAGAGCTACCTATCATGTATGCCCAAATAGGGATTGATTTTCTAGCTTTGAGAAGTTAGATGAATGTTCTGTTATCATGGGTGATGATCGCCTGTGTAACATGGAAGGAATAGGTACAATCCAGATCAGGATGTTTGATGGGATGATATAAGAATTGAAGGAAGTGAGGTATGTACCTTAAATTAAAAGAATCTTACCTCTGTTGGTGTCTTAGAATCATTGGGCCATGCAATATCTATTAGAGATGGTATTCTCAAGATAACTAGAGGCTCAATGGTGGTGATAAAGGGCGTCCAACGCAATAACCTATACTATTTGATGGGTAATATGGTTACAGAGCGAGTGACAACTTCTATTTCTTCAAATGGTGATTGCACACAGGTCTGACATATGAGGTCCGGACATACAGGTGAAAATTCTTTGCAAGCTCCAGCAAAGAAGGGATCATTGGAAGGTACATCTGCCTGCAACATGGAATCGGGTGGACACGACGTTCTGAACAAGAAGACGAAGGTGAAATTTGGCACCAATACTCACCGCTCGGAAGGTCTTTTTGATTGTGTTCACGCAAGTATTTGGGGACCTGCCAAGACTGCATTGCTTGGAAGTCATTGGTACTTTGTCTTTTTTATTGATAATTTATCTAGGCATTGTTGGATATATCCCATGAGATAAAGATTTGAAGCCCTATGTATGTTGGTGAAGTGAAAGGATATAATGGAGAAACAGACTGGTAGGAAGATTAAGGAGCTCCAAATTGGTAATGTTGAAAGATACAAGAACCAATTTCTATAATTTGGCTAAAACACTGGTATTGGTACTCACTTCACAAATAAAATACATGGGTTGATTAAGAAAATTAATCATTCGTTGCTGGAGAAGGCTCGATGTTTGTTATCTAATGCACGATTAGACAAATTATTTTAAGCTGAGGCGATTGTATATGCTAGCCATCTCATAAATGGATTATCATCGACTGCGATAGAAAGTAAAACTCCACTAGAAGTTTAGTCAAGGAAAGCTGCTCAGGATTATGATTTGCTGCGGGTATTTGAAAATCCAACTTACTTTAGTGACATAGATGACAAGGTAAATATGCGAGCAAAGAAGTTTGTACTTTTGGGTGTCAAAAAGAATATGAAAGGTTACAAGCTATGGGACCCTGAAAATAAGAAGACTGTGTTGAGTAAGCATGTCACATTTGATGAGACTTCATTGTTGAAGTTTACCGTCTCTCAACAGGTGGAGAGATTGAAAACTAAGGATGTATCGCAACAGGTGGAGGTTGATGCTACTCCACCATATCCAGTTGGTTCAGTATCAGTAAAGACTTCACCAGATGTGACACCGAGTGGAGATCATGTAGCCAGTTTTGATGCTGAATAGACTGAAGACATTGATGAGAATATCGAATTTTATTAGCAGCTATTGGAACCAAGATAAAATCACGAAAGTGGGTGAAGAAGCATGAATCTCAAGTTGGTAAGCATGATAAGCTCAAATTGTAGGGCGTTATTCTCCATGACGGTATTGGTAAGGAGGTTCATATGACTTAGCCAGTTCGGTTCGCTGCTGAAGATTTAGTTTCAGTTGCTTGAGCTCGGTGGAGCTCATTTAACGAACTACAGATGGCTTGATCCCTGGGGCAAGGTAGGCAGGCAACCACATAGGTGCAACCATTTGGTGATGCAACTCGTATGAAGCTATCTGGTGTATTTGGGTTCTCGAGAATTAGCAGCGAAAGCTGATTTGAACTTCACGTAGAGGTGAAGAGTTAAATTTCACGTAGAGATGAAGTTTTGTGATCTCGATGAACATTTGACCTTCTGGTGAGAAGATAGTTGAGCTTGCATAAGGGGGTGCATCCAGTTTGTTCCCGATGTTGGTAGAGTGCTCTACTCAAATTTGGTTGGACCGTCTTGAAGACATGTGGACTGGAGTGCCAGTCAGTTGGAGAGTCAGTGTTAACTCATGTTGAGTTCTTCTTAAGATCATTTGGAATGGTGTTCTATTCAGTTGTTGAGTTGTAGACACGTTCGTTGGTCGGCTCATATGGTGCTCCTCTTTGATGAAGTGTTGGGAAGGCATATATGGTGTATTCTGTTTGAATGATTGAGCTGAAATTTGAAATCTCTACAATTGATATTGGAGTTTGGAAAGAGTTGCTTGATGGGACGACAAACTCAAGTTGGATCTGGTATTATCATTTAAAATCAATTGTAAGTGTGCTGGCGATTCATTTGGAACTGGATTCATCCGTTTGGCCAGGTCGAGATCGTGTGTTGTTTTCGTCTGGAGCGCTCAAGTTGAGATCATTTGTCGATTTCACCAAGTCGTGTGTCGATTTCACCAGGTGTTCATTGGACTTCGGCTCAGATTTAAAAAAATCTTTACTGAGGTGGAGAATTGTAGGGAGAGAGGAGATAAAAAATTATGGTAGAGTTTTTTAACTTATTGAAAGAAATAGCGCAGAGATTGGAGTTCAGAAGGAGCGAGAAGCAGTCCAAATGCAGGCCAGAACAGTGGTCGACCGGCGTGCACAACGTGCACAGGCACAGCTCGGTCGACCGTCTAGTCGACCGTAGTAAGGAGAACAGTCGACCGGAACGGTCGACCGACTGGCACAAATGAACTTTCTGTTGGGTCGACCGAAGGAAGAGGTCGGTTGACCGGCTCGGTCGACCGACAGGCATACTGCTTCTCTTGATGGGATTCAGACTTCGTTTCTGAAAAGGAGTCGAATTCAATTGTGATTTCTTAAAACTCCTAGAGTCTTTGGCTATAAATAAAGGGGTATAGCCCCATGAATTAAATCCATCCTAAAATCCCTTGAAAAAACTTGTATTGATTGTTGAATCAGTAAAATCTCTCTCTTGCCTCGTGGACGTAGACAAATTGTCGAACCTCCTTAAATATTATGTTTGGCTTTCTCTCTTTGTTATTTGTTTCTGTCTTTTGGGTACTTCTCTGGTACATCTCTCTCTGTTACTTAGAATTTCTCAATTGATTGTTACCTAGCGCACGCAACAATATTGTGGATAGAATAAATGTGCAGACATGTTGGTTGCATTTATGAATGCTGTTTTGTCTGTCTTCATGAGTGCATGCAAGCGTCACTGCCATGCATGCATGTGTGTGTGTCTACTTAGCCGTGGGCATTATGAGGATTGCGTGTGAAAGGGGTCCTAAACCTAACAGGAGAGAAGGTTTATTCTGACAAGGACACATCAGGTTTATTTGTTCGCGAGTAGGTAGCAAATCTCATGATCACTATTGTCATCCAAGCCATTTCCCCACCAGAATAGCGGGTCATCCTACGGAACAAGCCCCAAAGTCGAGAAAGCTCAATAAAACCTCCATAAATAATTGACCAAATTTTTAGTGATGGCTACCAACCTGACATAAAACCTCTTGATTGATTGATTGATTGATTTATCATCATCACCATCCCAATCCAAACAGTCGAACCTCTTGAATTGGTACTAAATTTCTGTCCAGCACAACTTTGCATCATAACAGAAGCATCCAATTGGTGGTAGGCAGATCAACCTTTTCCCATCTTGCAATTTAAGCTCATATGCCCCAAGAGCAAGCCTCTGATTCCACTAGTCTCTGTAGCATAGGCATTCGTATCATGATTTCATGTCGAACACAATTGTTGTGTCTTTTTAGGAATTTTACATGTATCAGCGTGTCGTGCCCACGAAGGTGTTGTCGTGTCTGTGCAAAATAGCCGCTCGATGGCACAGATGAAAAATCTAAGATTTTTTTTTTTTTTTTTTACTTTTTCCCCTTTACAGATGCGGTTGCATGAGGTTATGAGAGTTTCCCCGAACTGCAACGTGATGTAGGACAAAGTGGCAATTTTAACAATGTTAAAACATCAATTCCTCTGTTCCATGATTAAAAACATGAAAAAGATAATTCCAACGCATCCTAGAGAGTGATAAACAGAGCCCTTATGTGAAAGTTATGGCATTTTAAAGTTACAAGCGCAGCTCTGTAGAAAAAGCTGGCTATGTCATATGTGCCTAACCAAGCCCAGGCACAACATAACTCAGCTCAGGCATGTCCTAAGTACTGTATCGACCTAGAACTATAAGCCTATGTACCAGTACACTGGATGGTGTAACGGCCTATGCATCCTTCCAATTGTACATGAATCGGGCTTCTGAACCTCCTATTTTGTGCCTACTTTGAGTCTCATACTTGTTTATTTATAATAGTATAATTTACTCAAATTAACATAAAATTTATCTCACAAGCTAAAAAGAAATAAACTAAACAACATAAACTAAATAGATAGTACTAATAGAACAACAACACGTTGTTAGTCTCACATTAAGTGGCCCACTAACCTTTTATTATTAATTAGATTCCATAATCTTAGTCTAACTGATATTTATGTATGCCCAAATATAAAGGTTACATTTGTATAAAGTTTAATAATCATATGGGATATTAAAGGGCCATGATGGGTGGTTTTATCAATATGGTTATTTTTGCAATACGTAGACCCTCTTCTCTCCTCCATTATAGAAAAACAAACCTTCCCTTTTTGTGGATCCATCATTTTTAGTTTGGGGTTTGTGAAAAGAGAAGGAGACAGAGAGAAGAAAGTGTCTACTGATTAGGGTTTGCAAGGATCAAAGGAAAGGGACTGAGATCATTAACAATCTTTTCTTCATCATCCTCTTGATATGGCTTCAGGTATGTATTTACAGTTATTTATGATTGTTCTTGAGATGTATGGATTTTGATCTTTTGGGTAATTCATCATCATGAAATCATCACAATTTTAATTCTAACATTTGGTATCAGAGCTTTGATGTGAATCTATGCATCTCAGAATTAAGATTATGGACAATTTAGGTTTTGCCATGATTAACTGTTTCAAGATGGAAAAATTAGGTTTTGTAAATATTGATCATTCCATGTAGAATTTTAAAGAGGATTTAGTAGATTTCCTTCACTAATTCTATTAATATTCCTCTAATTGTGTAATCACTTGGACCTGAATTAATTATTGGTTGAATTACAAACCCTAATTTTCCCATTGATAAGGCTTCAGTCGATAAACAGTTACAAGTGTTCTGTTTCGTCGACTGTTAGTCGACTTGCCCGAACCACTAGTCGATTAGGTCTCCTTCCAGAACATTATGACTTTCTGTATTTTTTACTGTTAGTCGACTTGATCTTTTGGGTAGTCGACTAATAATTGGTATAGTCGACTAACCCCTTTCCCAAGTCGACTAACAGGTTGACCCGAGAGTTATGTGGTTCTCTGTTTCTCTGTCAGTCGACTAACCTTCCTGCAGGAGTCGACTTGCTTTGCTTTAGTCGACTAACCTTTAATTTATAGTCGACTTGACTTGACCCTAGTCGACTATAAATTCCTTTATAGTCGACTTGACTTGGCCCTAGTCGACTAGGCTTACCTTGACCAGTCGACTAATGTTTGTTTAATTCAATCATAAATGTATGTTACACATTTAATGTTATGGTGTTAATATTGATTGATATTGGTCAAGTGACAACATTGGAGTATTATAGAATAACTCAAATAAAAGATTAGAGAATATTATTGGTTAGTTTTATATTCATACGGTTTATTGATTTAGTAGTTGCCAAAGTGACCTACATTAGTAAGCCTTATGAATATATAACTACATAAAAGTTTTGTCAATAAGGGTGACATTAAAGTCAATAATATTCTCGATGGCGGTTCTAATTAGGAGATTGGGACTTGCCCAAAGGAAAGTCTCTTTCAAATAATTACGAACCGGGTAGGGTAGTGTAATTTATGCAACTTAGTGGTGTAGAATTGGATACCCAAAGGTAACATGACTTACTGTCTAAGTGGCATAAATTATATTAGACCTACATAGGTGATAAAAGGTCTCACCTATAGAGTGAATGCTGGATATGCTTAGGTTTCGCCCAAAGGAGAAATCAAAGTGATATCAATAATTTATCTTCATAAAATTTAATGTTTTTGTATTGATTCGAGGCCTTAATGTGAGCATTATCCTATTTTGTTTTAGTGAACGTTCCCGCTTCCCTTCACTCTCATTAGGGGGGGCAATTCAGACCCGACCCGCCAGACCCGACCCGACCCGACCCAGAGTAGCGGGTATGGGTTTGAGCTATACGGGTTTGGGTCGTAATCGGGTCGACCCACCAGACCCGATTAATAAATGGGTCGGGTCGACCCAAACCCACCAGACCCGCTAAGACCCGCTAAGACCCGTTTACCTAGGTGGAAAATAAAAATAAAAATCTCCCCTCTTTTCCAGTTTTCCCCTGATATGAGTCATATCTCCACTCGTCTCCAGAATCCTCTCGGCTCTCCCTCTCTCGCCCATCCCCCGCCGCCCCACGCGCGAAGCGAAGAACGGAAGAAACCCATCCCCGCCCTCTCTCACCGCCCGATCCATCGATCCGCCGCTTCCCCCTCTTTCTGCCGCAGCCATTCTCAATTCTCCTTCGAAGATCCAACGAAACCCTAGATCATCCATCGATCCGGGAAGGGAGTGTCGAGGCATATAAAATGGTTCAAAGACGAGCGGGAAGGGAGTGTCGAGGCCACAAACTCTTGCTACTGGAGCTTCTAGCAGCAATAAATGCATTAGATACCTGATCAAGATATTCTGGAAGGAATAAACAGAAAGAAAGTTATGAAAAAATCAAATAAGGGATGAATGTTTCACCCCTGTTTTGTTCTCATAATATGCTAGAACCATGAATAACCTAAATCACTTCATTCCGGAGAATTTAGGATGGTATTGCCATCCAGTTCACACTATTCAAGTCCAAACTCCAACAACAACAAGAAGAAGAAGACAAACTGTCATTAAGGCTTAATCCTTTTTCTTCTAGCTTACATGCTCCACAGAACTAGCCTAAAGGGTCAAACTCACTTTATACATGATCAAATGGGACCATTTGGGTCTAACGGGTCGACCCGACCCGGCCGACCCATTTAGTTAAATGGGTCAAATGGGTCGGGTCGGGTCGACCCGCATAGTACTGGGTCGGGTTTGGGTTTGGATTTTTGACCCATATAAATAAATGGGTCGGGTCGACCCGACCCGATTATGGGTCGACCCATTTAAGACCCGACCCAATTAGACCCGACCCGACCCAGTTGCCACCCCTAACTCTCATGCATCTAGCATCCCAGCCCTGAATGGTACAAACTTTTCTGAATGGTTTGAGCATGTCCAATTCACACTGGGTGTACTGGATCTTGACATGGCTCTTTTAGTTGAGAAACCAGAGGAAATCACTGCTGAAAGTACAGCATATCAGGTCAGTCATGCTAAAGCCTGGGAAAGGTCGAACAGACTCAGTCTTATGTTCATTAAAATGACCATTGCCAACAACATCAAAACTTCACTCCCTCAGACTGCTAACGCTTCAGAACTTTTAACTGCTGTAAAAGACCGGTTTAAATCTGCTGATAAGTCATTAGCTGGCACACTTATGGCTGAGTTAACTACCATGAAATATGATGGTAGTAGAGTAGTCCAACAACATATCCTCAATATGACTGATAAAGCTGCAAAGTTAGGAACACTGGGAATGAAAGTAGATGAATCCTTCTTGGTACAGTTCATCCTCAACTCACTTCCTCCTCAATTCGGACCATTCAAGATTCACTATAATACTCATAAGGATAAGTGGAATCTGAATGAGCTGACTAATATGTGTATTCAAGAGGAAGTGAGACTGAGGCAAGAAGGACATCACTCGGTGTTAGCAGTAACTCAAGGAGCTATACACAAGAAGGGAAAGTATGGAAGAGGTAAGAGGTTTCCACCAAAGAAAGGGAATGAACCTGGGGAAAGTAGCCAGGGTCATGGAAAGACTTTCACTGTCAAATGCTACTTTTGTGGCAGAAAAGGACATGTGAAGAAGGATTGCAACAAGAGAAAGGCTTAGTTCGAAAAGAAAGGTATGAATCTTTCTTTTGTATGTTATGAATCAAATCTTGCTAAAGTTCTTTCTAATACTTGGTGGATTGACTCTGGAGCCACAACTCACATAACTAATTCAATGCAGGGATTCCTTACAACCAGGAAACCGAAGGAAAGTGAAAGATTTGTCTTTATGGGGAACCGTCTCAAAGTGGAGGTCGAGAATGTTGGAACTTATCGACTACTCTTAGAGACGGGTCATCAGATGGATCTTGTAGATACCTTTTATGTACCTTCGATTTCTAGGAATTTAATGTCTTTATCCAAATTAGATGTTGTTGGATATTCAGTTTTATTTAGTTGTGGTAAACTCAATTTGATGTTTAATTCAATTTCAGTTGGACATGAAATTTTATGTGATGGTTTGTATAAAATTTCCTTGAATTATGAGTTTACACAATCTCTTTTAACCCTGCATTCAAATGTTGGTTCTAAACGTGGCTTAATTGATGAAAAATCTTCTATCTTGTGGCATAGACGACTGGGGCATATCTTTAGGGATAGTGTAACGCCCCGATCCGGAGGGTACGGAGACGTTACTGCGACGTATATACGAAGGTCGGAAATACCCTAACGTACATACGCTAAGCATCAATACAGGCAGAAATTAGAGTGCGGAAGCACAGTGGTAATATACAATCCAGCAATAATAACAACAGTACAGTTATCACAAGGCATGATATAATAATCTGAAGAATATATGATCACTGAGAGGCACAAAAGCAGGACGTACAATATGAAATACTGGAAAGTACTCACGAGTGGCAAGATGAAAATCTCGCGAGCCAATCAAGAAAAGGCGGGAAGGAAGAGGGTCCAGATAGGTAACTGCTAACCCACGCTCCCGCTGCGCACTCTGATCAGGTACAGCAAGGCTTATGGTCCAGACTCCATGATCTGGACATGAGAATCCAGGGTTGTTAGCAACCCCAGCGAGTACAAAGAATGAAGCCAGATGGCGTGCATAACAGGCACACGTGTACATGATCAAGTGATGTGGTCCAGGCATGCAGGTACAGGAAATGACAAGTATTATAATGAAAATGACAGTAAATCCGAGATCAAGTAAATACATGTATATCAGTAAATCTGAATCAGAAAACATGCATGGAAATGGTATAGAGAGGCATAGGTGCACATAATCATGCGATAAAATATGGCAATGTGATAAATACGCGATAAATATAAGTATGGACAATTCTAGTTGTATAAGCTCAGATAATGGATTCATGGAGTGATACGTCAAGGGGATAATCCAAACAAGGAAACCCTTATCTATATGCCACATATCCGATGTCACCATCATCTGAATTTATACAACTTGAGTTGCCCTCAGAGTAACAGAACTAAGGTGTGTCAGTAATAATCCTTGTACCACATATATCATGTCATAATGCAGGGTGTCGACTCAGAACATAATACTGAAACTGGAGAATATAAAAGTATAGCATTTTAATTAATCCAGCAATAATAGTCAGTACCATCTGATATTTTAATCGCCTCCCTACCAGTGTCTCACATCACTGATAATCCATACTAGAGTTCGCACTCTGTAGAACTTACCCGAGTCTGATATGTGAGTATCAGGACCCGGACAAAGGAGAGACCAAATATCACACGTTCCTAACATTACTACTGTTTGGTTGTTTTATGTTATTCATCCGATTCATATGCTTTTGTATGTGCTAACCGGCACACATACATCCACTTATGAATAAGACGAGTTATTATTTGGAAACTGATAAATCTGATGGCTCATATTTATAATGGGTCCCATCTCAGCTAGGGACTATGCTCAGGAGTACAGGCTACTGCTTCCGGGGACTTATCATTACGCGCCCCACACGACACTTCAGATTCAGGCTACTGCTTCCGGGGACTTATCATTACGCGCCCCACACGACACTTCAGATACCATTATAAATATGACATCAACCGGTGTCCATCAGTTTCCCCACCCAGTGAAAGTTGAGTATTTTATTATATATGTTGCCCAAAGATAATGTCCACAGGTGTATACAGTATAATCATGATTATCCAACTACAGGAGTTAACAGGAGTATAATATCAGGAGTATAATATCAGGAGTAATGTCAGGAGCCTCCCTATTTCAGGGGTTCAGGAGTACAGGAGCTCAGGAGATACAGGAGTACAGGAGATACAGGAGTGCCAGATGTCTGGTCACATAATAATCATGAATATGCCAGGTAATACAGATGCCAGGTGTCAGGTATCAGGTGTTATATATATATCAGGTGGTAAATATAGCATGTCATATACCGATGTCACATATCAAGTGTCAAATATAGCATGACAATTAACGGTGTTAAATATAGCATGGCAATTAACGGTATTACTATAGCATGACAACTAACGATATTAAATATGGTATGGCAATTATCGGTATTAAATATAGCATGGCAAATACCGGTATTAACTATAGCATGGCAAATACCGGGTCAAATATAGCATGGCAAATACCGGGTCAAATATAGCATGGCAAATACCGGGTCAGGTATAGCGTGACAAATACCGGTGTTAAATATAGCATGGAGTCATGTACTAAAAATTATCATAGCAAGTATTAGGCATATTGCAACATCCACATGTCAATATCATATTATAAATACAAGGGTAATTATTTTTAATTTAGTAATAAGCACTCGCCTGAAGCCGGGGCGAAATACCGGTTAAAAGTCCGAAAAATTGGCGATCCGCACAAGAAATCCGCTAGCCCGAGTTGTACTTTAAAATATATAATTTAAAATATTTATATAAATATTGGAGAGGAAATGAGAGGGGAGAGAGGAGAGAGAAAGTTGTAGGAAGAAGAGAGAGAGAAAGAAAGTGAGAGAATATGGTATTTTTAAAAGGAAATTAGGAATAAAAATGGAAAGGGGTAGAGTTGAAATAAAAGGGAAGTAGTAAGGGAATAAAGAGAGGGGTATTTTTGGAATGAGAGAAGTAGGGGTGTTTATTTAGGGAATGAAAGTTTGAAATGAAAGAAAGAAAGAAAAAAAAGAAAGAAGAAAGAAAAGGAAGAAGGAGGGGAGGGGGCCGGCTCCCACCGCCGGCGGCGGCCTGGCGGCGGCGCCGCCGCCGCCGGTGGACCTGGGCGGCGCGCGCGTGGGGTTGGGGGGAGGAGGAGGAGTTGCTTTGTTTTTGTTGTTGTTGTTGGGTTGTTTTGGTGGTGGTGGAAGATGGTGGTGGTGGTTGTTGTGGTGGTTGTGGTGATGATTGGAAGTTGTGGGGAAGTAGAGAAGGAAGAGGAGATGTTGTTGGGTTAGTTGGAATGAAGAATTTGGTGGAGATGAGGTTGAATTTTGGAAAAGAGAAGGAAGAGGGTTGATGGGTTTTTGTTGAAATTGGAGGAGGAGGAAGGTTGTTGGAGGTTGAAGAAGATGGTAGTGTGAAGAGGAGGTGTTGGGGAGTTGATTGGGTGTTTTAGAAGTGGCCGGAGGTGGTGGTGGTGAAGGTGGAGGCGGCGGCCGAGAGTGGGTGCGTGAGTGGAGTTGTGAGGAGGAAGATGAAGTTTGGTTGATTTTCTTTTGATTTTTGATTTGGATTTTTGTGTTGAATGGAGAATGAATTGGTTTAATAGAGAATGGGAGGAATGGGTTGATGGTTTAGGGGATGGTGGTAGGGCTGCGGCAGTCCATGGCTGTCGGGGGGCTGCGGGCGGCGGTGGTCGTGGATAAAGCCGGTAATTAGGGGGAAGGAATTAATGATAATAATAAAATGAAATAAAAGAAAGAAATTGAAAAAAATAAAGAAAAAGAAAAAAATTTAAATTATTTTTATTATGTATTATTTTATTTGCTATAATTTTGGTAGTATAATTTCTAGGAGAGTAGAGGATAGAGGAGAGTAAAGAGAAAAAGCCAGAAAAGAAATCGCCAGTAAAAATATTATTATTTAAATAAGGCGAAAATTTGACTGTTTCAGAAATGTACTGAAAAATTCTCAAAAATAGAAAATATTATTCTAAGATACACCGTGAAATCGGATTTAAGAAATTCGATATAGTTTTCAAATTAAAAATCCTGGAATCTTCCGGCAATACCGGCCGACTCCGGAATCGGTCAAATTTTGATAAATTTAGAAAAATCTCAAAAAAATGTATTTAGGTAGGAAATAAAGTTCTAAGAAGTATTGCGAAAGCCGTTTTTGAAAATTCAAACCCATTTGAAAACTAAAAATCCGGGAATCGGTCAGCGATGCCGACTGACACCGGTTTTGGAGATTTTGTAAATAATTCTGAAAAATTTCAGAAAATCACGAAAAATCTAAAATATTTGAAAATGATGTTTAAAACTAAAATTGGTCAAATCAGATTACCAGAAATGCCAATTCGAGCAATGCACTAGGTTCGGGTCCCCGGTTCAGACTAGGGCTGACTCCGAGTCCACGAATCCAAATCCAATATAACGTAAGCACACCAATAATCATAGAATAGAAACAAATACAAGATAAATCAAAAAAATATGTTAGAAAAATCAGAATACGTATCTACGTACGTATTCCAGGAACGGGGTGTTACATTCCATCCACCTTACAAAAATTTCGTCCTCGAAATTTCGATAAGGGGAAGATGAACACAGAAAGGATAGGAATGAGGATTATACTAATCAAGATATGGGTAACTGAGGGGAATACCCAGTAATTGGCTGAATGATAAACCCAAAACTGAGACATCTCTGCACTACTGCTATATATATCCTCTGACGGTGTCATAATAATACTGACATGACGTCTGCTCTTTCGGACTGCGAAGCAAAGCTGATAAACCCATAAAAATCCATAGTGCTGAAATCCATAATATAAAATCTCTGGAAATCCATAGAAAACCGTAATATAATATAAAGTCCCGCATGGCATGAAGCTGTCCTTGACCAAGAATCCATAGTAGAATTACCGATACTGCATAACACTATTTCTCCAGAATACCGAAGATAAAGAAAACCCGGATAATACTGAGCAAGAAGATCAATAATTAAGAATTCCTGAATACTGACATTGCAATCTCTGAAAGGCATGACCGAGAATATAGAATAACCACAAAGAATTCTGAATACTGACTTCTGAATGACAACCCGACTGCACATGAAACATTAAAGAATACTCAATCTCTGCAAGGTTGGCCGAATGGATCGTTCATACGGATCACGGCAATAGCTCAGATACAGCGAGAAAATACTGTCCAACAGATCCATGGAAACATACAAGGCAGAAGAAGTCCGAGGAACGGCTAGAGTGCTAAGCACTGAAGGGACTAGCCACGGACGAAACCAAGCCTAGGTAAGGCCATCGCGTAACACATCTCAGGCGTTAAGCATTAGGGTGCAGCGGAGCTAACGCTCTGCGAGGCTCGCACTTGGCGGAGCTCACGCAGCGAAGCCAGCGCGTAACACAACGCTAAATGCTAAGCACCAGGGTGCAGCGAAGCCCACACCCGGTTAGGTCCGCGGGAGACTAGAACACAACCCTCGCTTGGCGAGGCTAGCAGGGTTCGTAATCCACCAAATCGATAAAAATTGCCAGAAGCTGGTGGCTCTGGGAACGCGATCAAGAATCACAATAATTGAAACGAGTCCCGAATGCTGTCTCCCTAACTCTGTCCGACAGAAGCTCTAAATCTGAAATACTGTTCCATACCGATGTCCCTCATGTAATGATACGGTCTGTCTGATTATATGAGTGATGACTACCCCACTTGTTGTGCTAATTTCCCCGCGATGTATCCACATATACAAGAATAGAATAAGAGGCCGAAGAATCATCCAATATAAGACCAGGTGATGCACCAGAGTTAAGAATACCAGAACATAATGATAGCGAACTACATCTGTCTTGCTGCTACCCTACCAGTCTATCCATATCTTGAGTTGGTATAAGAATGATAGGAACTGGAAATGGAAAAGGATGGAAGAGATTTCAAGAATCAAGGAAAGGACGATCAAGAGGGAATGAATAACTTTGTACTTGCAGTTGGATTGTATAACCACGACTCATGCATTGTACCGAGGATGTGAGAGCCTAGGCTCTGATACCACCCTGTAACGCCCCGATCCGGAGGGTACGGAGACGTTACTGCGACGTATATACGAAGGTCAGAAATACCCTAACGTACATACGCTAAGCATCAATACAGGCAGGAATTAGAGTGCGGAAGCACAGTGGTAATATACAATCCAGCAATAATAACAACAGTACAGTTATCACAAGGCATGATATAATAATCTGAAGAATATATGATCACTGAGAGGCACAAAAGCAGGACGTACAATATGAAATACTGGAAAGTACTCACGAGTGGCAAGATGAAAATCTCGCGAGCCAATCAAGAAAAGGCGGGAAGGAAGAGGGTCCAGATAGGTAACTGCTAACCCACGCTCCCGCTGCGCACTCTGATCAGGTACAGCAAGGCTTATGGTCCAGACTCCATGATCTGGACATGAGAATCCAGGGTTGTTAGCAACCCCAGCGAGTACAAAGAATGAAGCCAGATGGCGTGCATAACAGGCACACGTGTACATGATCAAGTGATGTGGTCCAGGCATGCAGGTACAGGAAATGACAAGTATTATAATGAAAATGACAGTAAATCTGAGATCAAGTAAATACATGTATATCAGTAAATCTGAATCAGAAAACATGCATGGAAATGGTAAAGAGAGCATAGGTGCACATAATCATGCGATAAAATATGGCAAATGTGATAAATACGCGATAAATATAAGTATGGACAATTCTAGTTGTATAAGCTCGGATAATGGATTCATGGAGTGATACGTCAAGGGGATAATCCAAACAAGGAAACCCTTATCTATATACCACATATCCGATGTCACCATCATCTGAATTTATACAACTTGAGTTGCCCTCAGAGTAACAGAACTAAGGTGTGTCAGTAATAATCCTTGTACCACATATATCATGTCATAATGCAGGGTGTCGACTCAGAACATAATACTGAAACTGGAGAATATAAAAGTATAGCATTTTAATTAATCCAGCAATAATAGTCAGTACCATCTGATATTTTAATCGCCTCCCTACCAGTGTCTCACATCACTGATAGTCCATACTAGAGTTCGCACTCTGTAGAACTTACCCGAGTCTGATATGTGAGTATCAGGACCCGGACAAAGGAGAGACCAAATATCACACGTTCCTAACATTACTACTGTTTGGTTGTTTTATGTTATTCATCCGATTCATATGCTTTTGTATGTGCTAACCGGCACACATACATCCACTTATGAATAAGACGAGTTATTATTTGGAAACTGATAAATCTGATGGCTCATATTTATAGTGGGTCCCATCTCAGCTAGGGACTATGCTCAGGAGTACAGGCTACTGCTTCCGGGGACTTATCATTACGCGCCCCACACGACACATCAGATTCAGGCTACTGCTTCCGGGGACTTATCATTACGCATCCCACACGACACTTCAGATACCATTATAAATATGACATCAACCGGTGTCCATCAGTTTCCCCCACCCAGTGAAAGTTGAGTATTTTATTATATATGTTGCCCAAAGATAATGTCCACAGGTGTATACAGTATAATCATGATTATCCAACTACAGGAGTTAACATGAGTATAATATCAGGAGTATAATATCAGGAGTAATGTCAGGAGCCTCCCTATTTCAGGGGTTCAGGAGTACAGGAGCTCAGGAGATACAGGAGTACAGGAGATACAGGAGTGCCAGATGTCTGGTCACATAATAATCATGAATATGCCAGGTAATACAGATGCCAGGTGTCAGGTATCAGGTGTTATATATATATCAGGTGGTAAATATAGCATGTCATATACCGATGTCACATATCAAGTGTCAAATATAGCATGACAATTAACGGTGTTAAATATAGCATGGCAATTAACGGTATTACTATAGCATGGCAACTAACGATATTAAATATGGTATGGCAATTATCGGTATTAAATATAGCATGGCAAATACCGGTATTAACTATAGCATGGCAAATACCGGGTCAAATATAGCATGGCAAATACCGGGTCAAATATAGCATGGCAAATACCGGGTCAAATATAGCATGGCAAATACCGGGTCAGGTATAGCGTGACAAATACCGGTGTTAAATATAGCATGGAGTCATATACTAAAAATTATCATAGCAAGTATTAGGCATATTGCAACATCCACATGTCAATATCATATTATAAATACAAGGGTAATTATTTTTAATTTAGTAATAAGCACTCGCCTGAAGCCGGGGCGAAATACCGGTTAAAAGTCCGAAAAATTGGCGATCCGCACAAGAAATCCGCTAGCCCGAGTTGTACTTTAAAATATATAATTTAAAATATTTATATAAATATTGGAGAGGAAATGAGAGGGGAGAGAGGAGAGAGAAAGTTGTAGGAAGAAGAGAGAGAGAAAGAAAGTGAGAGAATATGGTATTTTTAAAAGGAAATTAGGAATAAAAATGGAAAGGGGTAGAGTTGAAATAAAAGGGAAGTAGTAAGGGAATAAAGAGAGGGGTATTTTTGGAATGAGAGAAGTAGGGGTGTTTATTTAGGGAATGAAAGTTTGAAATGAAAGAAAGAAAGAAAAAAAAGAAAGAAAGAAAAGGAAGAAGGAGGGGAGGGGGCCGGCTCCCACCGCCGGCGGCGGCCTGGCGGCGGCGGCGCCGCCGCCGGTGGACCTGGGCGGCGGCCTGGCGGCGCGGCGCCGCCGCCGCCGGTGGACCTGGGCGGCGCGCGCGTGGGGTTGGGGGGAGGAGGAGGAGTTGCTTTGTTTTTGTTGTTGTTGTTGGGTTGTTTTGGTGGTGGTGGAAGATGGTGGTGGTGGTTGTTGTGGTGGTTGTGGTGATGATTGGAAGTTGTGGGGAAGTAGAGAAGGAAGAGGAGATGTTGTTGGGTTAGTTGGAATGAAGAATTTGGTGGAGATGAGGTTGAATTTTGGAAAAGAGAAGGAAGAAGGTTGATGGGTTTTTTGTTGAAATTGGAGGAGGAGGAAGGTTGTTGGAGGTTGAAGAAGATGGTAGTGTGAAGAGGAGGTGTTGGGGAGTTGATTGGGTGTTTTAGAAGTGGCCGGAGGTGGTGGTGGTGAAGGTGGAGGCGGCGGCCGAGAGTGGGTGCGTGAGTGGAGTTGTGAGGAGGAAGATGAAGTTTGGTTGATTTTCTTTGATTTTTGATTTGGATTTTTGTGTTGAATGGAGAATGAATTGGTTTAATAGAGAATGGGAGGAATGGGTTGATGGTTTAGGGGATGGTGGTAGGGCTGCGGCAGTCCATGGCTGTCGGGGGGCTGCGGGCGGCGGTGGTCGTGGATAAAGCCGGTAATTAGGGGGAAGGAATTAATGATAATAAATGAAAATGAAATAAAAGAAAGAAAATTGAAAAAAATATAAGAAAAAGAAAATAAAATGTTTAATTTTTTTATTATTATCTATTTTATTTGCTATAATTTCTGGTAGTATAAAATAGGAGAGTAGAGGAGGGAAAAGCCAGAAAAGAAATCGCCAGTAAAAATATTATTATTTAAATAAGGCGAAAATTTGACTGTTTCAGAAACGTACTGAAAAATTCTCAAAAATAGAAAATATTATTCTAAGATACACGGTGAAATTGGATTTAAGAAATTCGATATATTTTTCAAATTAAAAATCTTGGAATCTTCCGGCAATACCGGCCGACTCCGGAATCGGTCAAATTTTGATAAATTTAGAAAAATCTCAAAAAATGTATTTAGGTAGGAAATAAAGTTCTAAGAAGTATTGCGAAAGCCGTTTTTGAAAATTCAAACCCATTTAAAAACTAAAAATCCGGGAATCGGTCAGCGATGCCGACTGACACCGGTTTTGGAGATTTTGTAAATAATTCTGAAAAATTTCAGAAAATCACGAAAAATCTAAAATATTTGAAAATGATGTTTAAAACTAAAATTGGTCAAATCAGATTACCAGAAATGCCAATTCGAGCAATGCACTAGGTTCGGGTCCCCGGTTCAGACTAGGGCTGACTCCGAGTCCACGAATCCAAATCCAATATAACGTAAGCACACAATAATCATAGAATAGAAACAAATACAAGATAAATCAAAAAAATATGTTAGAAAAATCAGAATACGTATCTACGTACGTATTCCAGGAACGGGGTGTTACAGATAGAATTGAAAGATTAGTGAAGAATGGGATTTTGGATAACCTAGACTTCACTGATTTTGGTGTGTGTGTGGATTGCATAAAAGGAAAGCAAACCAAACACACCAAGAAAGGTGCCACAAGAAGCAAAGAGCTTCTTGAGATTATTCATACAGACATTTGCGGACCACTCTCTATTCCATGTTTTACAGGAGAGAGATACTTTATAACCTTTATAGACGATCTGTCTCGTTATGGTTATGTATATCTAATTCATGAAAAGTCTCAGGCTGTTGACATCCTTGAGGTGTTCATTACAGAAGTCGAGAGACAATTAGATAGAAAAGTTAAAATCATGAGATCAGACCGAGGTGGTGAGTATTATGGAAGATATGATGAGTCAGGACAGAATCCTGGCCCATTTGCCAAATTTCTAGAAAAGCATGACATTTGTGCTCAATACACAATGCCAGGTACGCCTCAGCAGAATGGAGTTGCTGAAAGGCGAAACCGGACACTTATGGATATGGTTAGGAGCATGATGAGCTTCTCTAATGTACCTAATTCATTGTGGAATGAAGCCTTAAAGACTGCTATGTATATCTTGAACAGGGTTCCTAGTAAGGCAGTCTCAACAACTCCTTTCGAGTTGTGAACTGGTAGGAAACCTAGTTTAAGACATTTACATGTTTGGGGTTGTCCAGCAGAGGCTAGAATATATAATCCACAAGAAAAGAAATTAGACTCCAGGACCATATCTGGTATTTCATTGGTTATCCAGATAAGTCTAAAGGGTACAAATTCTATTGTCCTAACCATAGTACCAGAATTGTTGAAACTGGTAATGCCAGATTCCTTGAGAATGACGAAATTAGTGGGAGTGATGAACTAAGAAAGGTGGATCTTGAGGTGATAAGGGTAAATATCCCAATACCCTTACCTTCAAGAGAAATTGTTGTCCCTCAGCTCGATCATCAAGCTGAGTCACCAGAACAACATAATGATAATGGTTCACCACTTCATGAGGATATCGCCATTGAAAATGTTATAGAACCACCACAACCGGCAGCTTTGAGGAGATCTCAAAGGGAAAGAAGATCTGCCATTTCAGATGATTATGTGGTGTATCTACAGGAATCTGATTTCGATATTGGGATTAATAAAGATCCAGTTTCATTTTCACAAGCCATTGAAAGTAACGATTCTAGCAAATGGATTGATGCTATGAATGATGAGTTGAAATCTATGGACCAAAACAAAGTCTGGGATCTCGTCGAATTGCCTAGTAATTGTAAGAAAGTCGGGTGTAAATGGGTCTTTAAGACCAAGCGCGACTCCAAAGGCAATATCGAACGATATAAAGCCAGACTTGTGGCTAAAGGCTTCACTCAGAAAGAAGGCATTGATTATAAAGAAACCTTCTCTCCAGTATCAAAGAAGGACTCTTTTAGAATCATCATGGCCCTTGTAGCTCATTATGACTTAGAGTTACATCAAAAGGATGTTAAAACAGCTTTTCTGAATGGAAATTTGGATGAGAAAATATACATGGAGCAACCTGAAGGGTTCGCAAAGAAAGGAAAAGAACACTTGGCTTGCAAATTAAAGAAATCCATATACGGACTAAAACAAGCTTCCAGGCAATGGTATATAACGTTTAATGATACCATTACCTCATTCGGATTTAAAGAAAACACTGTTGATCAGTGTATATATCTGAAGATCAGTGGGAGCAAGTTTATCTTTTTGGTTCTGTATGTGGATCATATTTTGTTAGCCAGTAGTGATGTTGGTTTACTGTATGAAACCAAAGACTATCTTACCAAGAACTTTAAGATGGTTGATATGGGTGAGGCAGCTTATGTCATTGGCATAGAGATCTTCAGGGATAGATCTCGAAGATTGTTAGGACTGTCTCAGAAAGGTTATATCAATCGAGTCTTGGAAAGATTTCACATGGAACTTTGCTCAGCCAGTTGTGCACCCATCATGAAGGGTGACAAATTAAGTGGGAGTCAGTGTCCAAGAAATGACTTAGAAAAGGAACAAATGCAGAAAGTTTCGTATGCGTCAGCAGTTGGGAGCTTGATGTATGCACATACTTGTACCAGGCCAGATATCAGCTTTGCTGTTGGAATGTTAGGAAGATACCAGAGTAATCCAGGAATGGAGCATTGAAAATTGGCAAAGAAAGTGATGCGGTATCTTCAAGGGACGAAGGATCATATGCTCACATATAGGAGATCAGATCAATTGGAAGTGATCGGTTATTCGGACTCAGATTTTGCTGGTTGCCCAGATAGCAGAAAGTCTACCTCATGCTTTATATTCATGCTAGCAGGTGGTGCAATCTCGTGGAAGAGCGTAAAGCAGTCTATCACTGCTTCATCCACGATGGAGGCTGAGTTCATAGCATGTTTCGAGGCCACGAATCATGCATTATGGTTACGCAATTTCATTTCAGCACTTGGTGTAGTTGATTCTATTGTCAGGCCGCTGAAGATATTTTGTGATAATACAGCAGCCGTTTTCTTCTCTAAGAATGGTAAGTACTCTAGTGGTTCCAGACACATGGAACTTAAGTACTTAGTCGTTAGAGAAAGAGTTGAGAAACAAAGGGTGTCAATTGAGAATATAAGTACCACTCTAATGGTTGCTGATCCATTGACCAAGGGATTACCTCCAAAGACATTCAAAGAACATGTTATTAGAATGGGTCTTTTGAGTAATCTGTAATGTATATTTTGGTGCTTATGTATTTGACATTATTGCGCAATAAAAGTTTGTTTCTGTATTTCCTGTTATCCAACTATGTGTGCACATATTATGTATGGATGTTTGTTAAACAGGAAAAGTCTTGACAAGACAAATTACAGGGGTCGTTTTGGTTATAGACTCTATTAGTGAGGGTTATCAATGTTGTGGTACGTAGAAGGGAGTATGACATAGATGTTGTATAATCGCTATGACTCACATTGGTGGTCCAAGCTAATTGCAGTATTACAGTATCTCATTATTTGAGCTTATCAGTTATTATTTTAAAATTCGTGATCACGTGTCAAAGTTTTTCAGTATGGAATCCAATGGAGTCAAATGTTTTTAAAATGAGTCTTTCTTTTGTTTGTTTTCTAAGGTTGTACTATAATCGGCTAGTGGTCCAAGTGGGAGAATGTTAGTCTCACATTAAGTGGCCCACTAACCTTTTATTATTAATTGGATTCCATAATCTTAGTCTAACTGATATTTATGTATGCCCAAATATAAAGGTTACATTTGTATAAAGTTTAATAATCATATGGGATATTAAAGGGCCATGATGGGTGGTTTTATCAATATGGTTATTTTTGCAATACGTAGACCCTCTTCTCTCCTCCATTATAGAAAAACAAACCTTCCCCCTTTTTGTGGATCCATCATTTTTAGTTTGGGGTTTGTGAAAAGAGAAGGAGACAGAGAGAAGAAAGTGTCTACTGATTAGGGTTTGCAAGGATCAAAGGAAAGGGACTGAGATCATTAACAATCTTTTCTTCATCATCCTCTTGATATGGCTTCAGGTATGTATTTACAGTTATTTATGATTGTTCTTGAGATGTATGGATTTTGATCTTTTAGGTAATTCATCATCATGAAATCATCACAATTTTAATTCTAACACACGTGACAAGCTAAAAAATACTATTTAATTTGTGCCTCCAATTAGGCCTCCACTAGGGCTTCCGGTCGAGCCTTCTGTGGGTCGTGCCATGGGTCATGCAGTGGTAAGCCCCACAGCCTGAAATAAATATTGGCCGTAAATTGAGGCATTGTTTTCCTCATCATGTATAAAAAATAATTTCTGTTGACCAATGCATATTTTCCAACCATATCTATAAATTTTGTGCGTGGGATCCAAAAACTCAATACCAGTTTCATAAATTCTAGAATCATGCTGATTAGCAAGAATTTTGTATTTTTATTAGTTTATTTTCAATTTGAAACCTTTAAGTTCCTAACTTTGTTTTCTTCTTTCACAAGTAGGATTTCGACCGTTTGAAGGTTATAAAAAAGCCCTAATGTAATAAGAAATTCAGTTTTGAAGTCTTTTTAATAAAGTTCCTTCTAAATGCTTCAAAGTTTTGTAAATGGGTTCTGGCTATTTGTGATCAAACACTTTGGTTTCAATCATTCTTATCACTTCCATCTCTACATAGTATTGGAGCCTTGATCTACGTCTAATGGTCGACCATTGTGGATCAAGTGTATTTCAACAGCTACAACAGCAGATGAAAAAAGTGAATCTTTCAATCTTTAATGGGGAAGCCCATATTGAAATTTTTCTTAATTGGATTGCTTGGTGGAGTGAACTTCTAAATACATGGAGATTCCACAAAATAAGAGCAGGTCAAGCTCGTTTGTCAAAAGACTGAAGAAGTCTATATGTCTAGAGCTCAACAACAGAAGAATCTTGTTCGAGTATGCACAAAGATGAAGTAAGCTGCTTCGAGCTCAATTTCTTCCTCCAAATTATGAGCATGGGCAAATATTTAGACAATATAAAAAAACACCAACAAGATAAGAAGGCAATTAATCAATATATGAAGGAAAGAAATCTACATTGATGATCATGAGATCCATCGCTGGGTTTTGAGATGAAATGCAAGGTGAGGATTCCTTTCTACAAGAAGAGAAGACAAAAGAAAAGTTTTTCACTACGTGATATGACAAAGAGCCTGTAATTAGATCCATTTCGGCATCAAATGAACTGGTATTCTTGATAAATAATTTACCACTTTTTTTTGCCATTATCCAATTGCTTCCCTCATAAGAAACTCCATTGTCTTTGTTGTCCAAGATAGATGAAGAGGTTCAGATCACGGAGGCAAACAAAATCATTGTCTTTGCAGTCTAAAGATGTCGAGCAACCGTTCATTGGGATACCTTGTACATTAATTGTTATATCACCAAATTTACCATTGTCGATACTCCATTTGACAACTTCATCAACATTGTCATTAATGAGCATCATCTCTCCACTTTTCTATTTGATTCTCATATTAACGGTCCTTTCAAATTCTTTTACTAAATGTGTCAAATTTTAAGGGGAAAAAGTTGACGTAGGTAAATTTTTTTACATAAAGTTCGATATCACAGTGCCGGTTCATAGTCAAAGACACCATGAGTGTTTGTCTTTCAACCTAAGGGCAAGTTGTTCTCAAGTTGGGAGATTAATGTAGGACAAATTGGCAAATTTGAGCACTTTAACCATATTAAAACATCATTTTTTTTCTTCTATGATCAAAAGCATGAAATGACACATTCTGAAATGGAAAAAAGGAGCTGGGAAGGTTGCAATGTTTGAAGCTACATGGTCAATTTTGTAAATTTTGCAGAACCAGTTTCGCAATTTCTGAAATTGTGCAGATTAGCAACGAATTTTCTATTTCTATTAGTTTCTTTTTTATTTTAGACTAAAAAAATTTCACTTATTGTTTTATGCTTTAATAAGTAGGATCAAGACTGTTAGAAGGCTATAAAAAGAGCCTAAATGTAACAAGAGTTTGGACAAAAAACTCACCCTGTTAGTTACTTCGTTAATATCTTAGAATATGCTAAAGAATACTACATTTCATTCTCTATTTGGCTCGTCTCATGAAAAATGAGAGGCCTCTTGATTTGAAGTAACTACAGAAGGGTCGGTCAATAGCACCTTGAATTAGGGCAGAATTTATTTGAAGGAACAAATATGGCCAAATTGTCCTTCTCTTCATCTTTTTCAACCTATTCTTCTCCATTTTCTCACCAAAACCAATAAAAAAAACTTTTTGCAAAATCTTAATACCTATCGTGAAACCCACAAGCTTTACTTCTCCGGTCTCTGTAAAATGAAAAAAACTCATTACTTGATATCAAATTCATAAAAAAAGATAAAATTTATTCTCAAATTTCCTCTTAACTTGAGACCCATTAGTATAATTCGGAGATCCCACATATCCGCATCCTTTTCAATCTCAAAATTGAATAGAATTCATTGTTCAACATCAAATTCATCAAGAAGATAAGATCCAATTTTTTTCCCTCTCTCCAGGGAGAGAGAGGGGGAAGGCCAGAACAAATTTCATCAATCCTTGATGGCAACTTTGTCTTTTAACCCTTCCCTTCGTTACAAAACAAAAAGTGACCAACAACGGGTGGGTTTTTATCCCAACTTAAAAGATTAAGGGGTCGAAATTACAAGATTTCAGGAGTGAAAACAGAATTAGCATCAGGAGTCTATATGGAAAAACTCTTTTTGTGATTGTTTAGCCCCGAAGTATTCTGGTGCCGATATGGGGGGAAAAACCCTTTCATGATTGTTTAGCCCCCAGGGATTCTTAAAGTTAGAATTTAAGAGGGAAAGAGTGGTATGCATTAAATTTTATAGAATCCATGAAAATCTGGATTTTACTCAATATTTGCATTGGCCTTAGTACAAGTAGTGGATAATATGTGGCCAAGCAAGGCCTTTCTGTAGTACCTATCATTATCAGGCTATCCTAGAGGTTAAGAATAACTGCCTATCACAGGCTTGGCCTGATTTGGTCCACAGTGGTATGATGCTCCCAGACAAAGCTCACTCACCCTACTTTCTGACAATAGTATCTGTTAATGCATCCCATAAACTTCATATGATGGTGATGAAGCCTGGTCATCCCTGTTTACGTGTCATATAAAAATCGTGGACTTACCTCGTGTCGATGTATTTGATGGGCAGGAAGTCTTGTTATTCCTCAGTGTATCTATAGGAAAACCCCTGTGAGTAGTCTTTTTGATTTTTCAGGTCATTTACCTTGCACATTGCATAATGATGGACAATAGATCCTTCCACCTTCTGTATTTTCTTTGGCTATCTACCATCTTATTGTTGCATTCCTGTCAATTTCCATCATGCTTGCTAAAATAGAAGTTTTTGTATAGTTTTATGCAGTGAATTTAATATGATAGGTTTTGAGGTTCTTACTGGTTATAATGCACAAGAAGACATGCCGTTATAAATTCTTAAATATGGCAATCAAATGACAATACTATCAGTTTGGCGATCCACGCATCTTAAAACCACATGGAGTAAATTGAGAGTTTTGAGACCCCTCGAACCTGTCACTGATTTATCATAACATAACAATCAGATGACAATATGAACTGTCTACATGGAGTAAATTGAGAGTTTTGAGACCCACCAGCCTTTTATGCACTGATTACAACCTGTGGCTTTCATGTAACTTGATAATGATGATGATGACATTACTTAAATTTTTGTACTGTTTAATTTTGGTGAAGTTATAGAAAACTACTAACATATACAGACACACACATCCCTCAATTTCTACCAATATAAGCTGGTGACTGGATGCCTCCTTTACCTGCAATATTTTACTGCATACTTTTAGGCATCTTTCATGAATACATTTCCCTGCAAAATGTTTTCAGGTAAATGACATTCATTGGCTAAAGTTCTATATATAACTGGTGGTTGACCAAACAATGTTTGCATTGTTTTGCATTCTAAACAATATCATTTGAGAATCATGTGACAAGTTAAATGAAAAGTTGGATGCTGGTTTTCTTTAAATGCACGGATGCTGAAGTTAAACCCGGTGGAAGTTATGTTATATTTTTGTGAAGCTGGAGTTGGTTTTTGTTATTTGGCATTTGGTCTTTGGCTCATACCTGTTTAGATGTTGGAAGCAACACAAATTGGATGGTGTGTTTTTCAGCTCACTTGGGTGAAGTCAAATTCCCTACTCTTATTCTTAGACAACAGCAAATATTTTTCAGTGCTTCAAATTGTATAATCATAGTAGTAGACTCGTTTAACTCCAATTTTTTTGCTACTCATTATTTCATTGTCAACATTACAGAACGCTTTGCTTGGTCTATTGGCTGTGCGCATATGAAGATTAAATCCATTCACGAAGGTTTGAATGTGTCTCAAGTTTTGTATGTTCTTCTTCTTCTGTGCATTTTAAACACAGTTTGTGAGAGTTCGGTTTATATGTTACTGAGTTATAAGTCGAGTTCTCATTCGAGGAGAACATATGATGCAGTTTTTACTTCATGTTTCGGCTTCCCTTTTGATTGAAACTTGGGAAGCATGTTTTTGAATTGTAAATGATGTACCCAGGGCTGTAGCTAATATACACAAACAATGTACTGCTACTCATGGAACGTTAAAATACAGTGTACCAGTATACGTGATTTTGTTCTATGGATTCTGCGGGATGGCTTTCTATAGTATATTCGTTAGGTTCCTCTCCGCATAAACATATTTTGGAGGCACCAATAACCCAACCCAATAAACTTATATTTAGAACCTGGGGATTGACTTCCTGCGTTTTTAAATATAAGTGTAGTGGTCATTTTTCAGCGTCTCTCGAAATCATAGCACTTGGCCCGCGACAGGGGGGCATTTTGAGAAATTAACAATAATTTTATCAAATCAGAGTCACATATACAGACCTCGACTTGTATAAATACCCCTTCTCCTCCAGCAAGAAGGGAGAGAGAAACAATCAAACTACGATCACAAAGACTAGTGCGCGCTCTCTTTCCTCGTGATTTTTTTCCCGTTCTCGTGTTTTTCTACGTAAATATCTGTCTTTGTGACTGTGATTTTCTCTCTTCTTTTTCACATTTCTTTTTTTTATGTTTGTGAACCGAGGTCCTATTTTTTGAGATTTTTTGCCACCACAATAAGTTTGCGATGAACTCCCGGATTCTCATTTTGAAGTACTTTAGAACTTGGGAATTGAATTTCTGGATTGTTTTTGTGAAGTATTTTTTAGAATCTGAGAATTCAGTTCCCGGTTCTTGAAAACCACGACTGTCACAAATGACCAACTACATGCTCAGAGTTTGACGTGGGCTGAAGTTGGTTGATTTTTATAAACAAGAAAAAAAAAGTTGGCTAAAATTTCTGAATAAAATCTAAAACAGCATCATTTTTACTTATAGCACTCATATTCAACCAAACAAGAATAAGCAAGGAATTTCATGTTGAAACAAACAAGAAATTTGCATTTCTGTTAAATTCGTTGTGTAAACCATACTCAGAGTAAACTGTTGCTACGACAGAGAAATTTATAGAAGAATATAAATTCGAAGAATACGTAAAAGATTTTCACTAATTTATTTAATCACTCAAAGAATCAAATCTTAGGTAAAGTTACAAAACTATGGAAATCTCTTAAAATCACCAAAAATCTATCAGAAGACTCAAAATCACAGTTATGAACACAATTGAACATAATTTCCAATATTTACACTAATCGTTAATACCACTATTTTCTAATCAATCTAGTCAACTAGGGACTCATGATCCTCAGGGAACTTGGGCCTATTCAACCTATAACTCATATAAAAGAAAAACACAGAGAAAGAACCATAAAAGAGAAAGAAGTCTATTTGGACTTTGGCCTCAAAATTCTATTTTGAGTCAAATCCAACATAAACATCATCCATTGATCTCCAGGAAATAGAATCACATTATGCTGTATACTCGTACAATCAAGTTCGGCTAATCTCACCCAGCCCACCAGCAAATACACCTGATATAAGGGATGTAAGCCATCTAAATTTATTGGATGGACTTTTCACAAGCCCCTCAATTGAACCAAAATAATAATAAAATAATATAAATACAGTAATTAGAAAAAGGCAAATCTTCGAAAATGTTAACTCTGTAAGAGATGATAAGAAGTATCAGTAAAAGATTACATCCAAATGTAAATATTGCATAGCTTAAATGACACTACTTACTCTTGTATCAGAACTCCACAATAAAAGTTTTAAATGAAACTTGATTCAAGCTTGAATCGCATTCAGCTACTACCCAGGGAGCTAAATAACACTAGCTTCAATCTAAAACTGTCAGTATCTACTGAATGAGCCAGATTGCAGCAGTCATTAATCTCTCCATCTATGGCCACAGCTCGGGTTGCAGCAGACGAAGAACAGCGCCATACCTTCTTCTCCCGAGCAGTAGCCTGCAAATTTGCGAAAAGTAAATCCAGCATTAGCTTAGTTTACAGAAGCCATTCTCTAAGCAACAGGACATTAATGAAGCATAAATATTGATCCATTGTTCGAAATATTTGACTGACCGGAGCATAACTGCACCTGGTTTGTTTAAGTAAACTTATCCATGCCATTTCAGCTATCTTTAATGTCAAAAATGATAAAATTGCACCGCTCAGGTGGGTGAAATTAGTGAGTTTCTAACATAAAAAAAAAAAAAAAACACTTGATGTCCAATACAGCCACTTTGACAGTCCAAATTTGTGATGGAGAAATCTCCTGGAAGAATTGCCTCACTACAATATTTTTTCAATGATTTGTGGTCATATAGCAAATACAAAATGACACAAGTTTTCTTGACTAGTCTAAACCTGCTTGCCAGTGACTAGTCAACCAAACAAATTACTATTGATGTCAGAACTCAGGGATAGTTGCATGATAAGAGGAGCTAGTGAGGTCTACCAGGTATAACTGAACTCCCTTTTCCTATCGACACTCTTCTTTGGAAGTCCATTAGGCTAAGAAAATTCGGTTCTTCTTAAGGGCAGCTCATACAATCTTTTTATTGAGAAAGTGCGGAAGAATACTTATAGGAATTCAGAAATGTACAAGACTTTGCCTGATGGAAGGCCGTGAGCTTGCACTCCTGGGGCACACTCTTCTTTTTCTTATTTCCCCATAGCCATAATCTCCTTTCCTCTTTAATTGGTTCACACTCTAAAGTTTAGATATTGACTGCTAAGAGTCACTTTATCTACTATCACTGCACCAATGGTGCTTTTACTTTAGACATTATCTTCCCTCAGCTATACCAAAATTTAAAATCCATTCCCTAAAGTGTGATACCTAGATAATTTTATAGGGGTTGCAATGAGGTAACTGAATGATATTCTAGTTCTCTGAATCGCTTCCTTCTAACTTTTTTCCATGAGAACAATGATCTGGAGGTTGTTGCATGATACTAGAGTACACATAGTGGGACAATATGTTTAAAATTTAGAAGACCACGCCGTGCATCTTGAAAAACTTTTAATCAGACTTAGTTATTCTTCATTACAGCTACCACAATCTGCTTACAGCTCTCAGGTTTAACATTTCTCAGACAAAACTCAGTTACCAAATTGGATGTCAATATTTGGCAACTATACGTAAATACCCTTATTATTGTAACATTTTCAAGATTCAAAATTTTCATTTTTCTCCAATTTTCCAATTTTTTCCCTTGGCATGACATGGCAAAGCATCACATTACTGAACAGATAAAACCTGAACAAACTGCTGCCATGGCCATACATTATCCGTACCATAAATGCCAAACTTTTAGTAGATGATCCCACAGTAATATATCAGCCAAAGTTTAAACATAAAACCAAATGAAGTGAACAAACCTGGAAAAACACAGCTTCCGGATGATTGCAAACAGCACTACGTGCAACTTGAAAAACTTTTAATCAGACTTATTTATTCTTCATTTGAGCTCCACAATCTGCTCCCAACTCTCAGGTTTAACATTTCTCAGACAAAACTCAGTTACCAAATTGGATGTCAATATTTGGCAACTAAACTTAAATACTCTATTATTGTAACATTTTCAAGATTCAAAATTTCACTTTTCTCCAATTTTCCAATTTTTCCCCCTTGGCATGACATGGCAAAGCATCACATTACTGAACAAATAAAACCTGAACAAAGTGCTGCTATGGCCATACACACTATCCATACCATAAACACCTATCTTTTTAGTAGATGATCCCACAGTAATATATCAGCCAAAAGTTCAAACATGAAGTGAACAAACCTGGAAAAACACAGCTTCAGGATGATTGCATACAGCACATCGAACTGTCTTAGTACGAGGAAGAGTTGGATCAGCTGCTACATCTTGTAGGACTTGAGTGCGCTCACCAACATCATGAGTTATCTCATTTCTATAGACGCAATTGTTATCAGCAACCTCCTGTAAAGAAAAAAAGGAAGCAAATTCAATAAACATACAATAAACAAAAGCATCATATAGAACGAATAGTAAAGTGTACAAGTAACAAAAAAGAATAGGAAAATTATTACCCATGTGCCATTTAATAAAACTTAATTTTGTCATGTATATCGGTAACGCTCCTGTATAAATGTAGTCTATGTCCTTTAGGACAGTTCGATGTATCTGAAGTAATGGGAGTTGCATACAGCATCCAATTCTAACCAAGTTTATAAACTCCTTATGAATGTGGAAACTCAGTGTGGAAGTCATAAATCACTAGAGAACCCACAAGATAATAAGTTAAAAACACCTTATATGAGTGTTGTAGAATAACTACATCAATGTACAGGAGGTACTAGTTTGAATGTTCATTTAAGGCCCATTTAGCAACTAATGTTATATTTATGGTAAAACTCCAAATTCTCCAACCAAAACTATTTATCCCTGTTGGGAGTGTTAATATAAATTGTTAATTCATAACTTAATCGCTGAAGATTTTGGGTTATGTGGTTTATTGACTTGTTAACAAGTGCTCAGAAGTAAGAGAGCCAGGGTTTTTAAAGCTTGTCAAAAACATATCTGTTTTTAAAAAAAAAATCCCCCTTGTGTGTTGTACTCAGTTTGTGTGTGAGTGTTGGGAGTGTTGATATACATTGATAGCCCACAACCTAATAGCTTGAGCTTGTTTGTACCATGGTTTTGCTGGCAAGCCCAAAAGTTTTGCAGATCTTGGTATGCCATATAAAATAATATTGCGACAATTTAGTTATTAGTCATTACTCCAATAATAGCCCCTTGCAAACTATATCCATAGAACACAAGAATTCGTTCTAAATGCAAACAAGGAGATAACACGGCAAGAAATCTTCCAGAATGTCGAAAAATATGTGGCCGTTACAGAGCATAAACCAATACAAGACCATCTTTATTCATTATCTAGACAGGTAAAATCTGCCTCTAGTAAAGAAAGGTCGTCAAATGCGTCAAGTCAGAAGGATGCCAGACCTCGAGCCATGCAGAGCAAACTCATCAAAATCAGAGAGCCGGACCAATTCAAAATCAGAAAAGCAAATGGATTATAGAAGTAAAATAGTGTCATTCAGAGAAAGTGGGTCAAAACGGGAAGCATCCATTACGAAAAATGGGCTACTCCTTTGCAATGCCTAACTACTGAAGTGCCCCATATCAACCAAACTAAGCTAATTCCAAGAACAGTGAACAAATGGCCTCTAGAATTGAAACAAGAAACAACCAACTCCCAAATTTTGCCCAATATCAATAGAACTGAGCTGAACCCAAAATAATTAATCAACCAAAATGAGAAAAGCCATTAATTGAAGGACCTGATGATCACAGTTTCGGCAAGCATAGAGGAGAATCTTCTGATCCCTGTCTTCCTTTGGGTACAAAATATTGTTGCTACAACAAAACGAAAGAAAAAAATTTAAAAAACCATAGAAGAAAAATAAACAATGCAGTGAAAAAAATAAGGTGGGTTATTGCAACAGGCTCTTTTAGGTGAGAAAAGCTCACCATTCACGGCAGAACTTCATAGTACTCATGGCTGCTGCTGCTGCTGCAATAAACCCTTCTTCTTCTAGGGTTTTTGGGTTGAATGAAGGAAGAAGAAGCGGAAGCAAAACCTTTTGGGCTTTGGGTCAAATGAATGAACAGATAATATAGTAAAAAGAAAACTGTGAGTTGTTTTATTACAGTGAGAGGTTAGGACGGCCTCGGGCTGTTTTCCCATTGAGATTGGAAAATTTTTCTAGATGCACGTGATGAATTGGACCAAAAACAGGGACCAGACTTCTCCGAGTAACCGGCAAATGGAGGTGGGTCCCGCGTTACATATGTGGGGTCTGAGTGGGTCCCTTTTGCCAGCCTCTTTAATATGAAAACGGGTAGGGATTATTTTTTTAAAGAAAAAGTTTTTAGATTTCACGTCTAACATACATAAAAAGAGAATTAGTCACAGAGAACTTCTTAAAAGTATTCCTCAAGGATAAGAAAAGCTAATCCCACAAATTACTAGGTTTTTTATAAAAAATACAAAAAAATACGTGGAAAAAAATGCAAAATAAAAATTCTATACGATTTTTTCTATCAAAAGATTTTTTTCCCCCTTTGTTTTTCATCTTCTTTTTTTTTTCAATCCAATTAATTAAGAGGTTTTACATTTCTCACTTTATCTATACTCTAGAAAGCAATAATAGGGTTCTTCAAAAGGGAGATTTCGTTTTAGCCACTTATATCAAACCGTAATTAGGAAAAAAAACTCACTGACAAAATTTAATTCGCTCCGGCCACCTCTTTTTTTAAAAAAAGAGCGCCTACATGTCAAGCATAGAAGCACTATTGCTGATCGCGCACCAACATGTCTGTAGGCTGTCTAAAAAACACTAAGGACAAGTCATCAGACGCAAACCTCACTTAACGCAAAGGTCGTGTTTCAACTAATTTGCAAACCTCACATCCAAAGGGAAACACAAACTTCAGACGCGGGTCTGAGCAACTCCGCGTCTTTATGCGGGTCTGAGCAGCCTCGCGTCTTACTTCAAACGCGAGTCTGATTAATTCTGCATCTCACGGGTCTGAGCAACCGCGTTTCTTACTTCAAACGCGGGTCTGAGTAACTCCGTGTTCCACTTCATGCGCGGGTCTGAGAAAACCTGTATTCTGACTGAGACGTCTGCGTCTACGACAAACAATGCGAGGTCCGCGTCTATCGCGAGACCCGCATTTCTGTTATAATTGATCCCTATTACTGGGTCAATTAACTCTCCCATAACGGACAATTATACCCCCTGACTCCCTATAAATAGCCTGAGGAGCTATGAAGGAGGGGGAATTTTTGGAGGCCACAAAGGAGAAAGAGAGACTTTTAAAAATTGAGAGCTGAGAATTCTCAAGCTAAAAGTTCTTACTTTCCTCTTGCCTTTTTAAAGGTCCAGGGAGAGAGAAAGAGAAATCAATGGGCTCTAAACACTAAGTGTGTTAAAAATAGAACCCCTCTCTGATTACTTTTCGAAAGCATTCCTAAGAGAAGCTTGTTCGTTCAGCCGGTCAACGGAGAATAAGAATCACTCTCTATCGCTACACAGAAGAGCTCAGCCTTAAGCAAAAGGGAGAACCAATTATTTTTTCCTCTTTTATAATCAGAATTATCCCATTATAATTTTCATCCACTCAAAGAAATTTTACTTCGTGCTATTTTTCTGACCAACAAAAGATGGCGACTCTGCTGGGGATTTCATTCTCTACTGACGAGAAGGCCGGGGCAGAAGCTGATGTTCAGCTTCTCGAGAAAACGGTGGAATCTATAGTCATTGAATTCGACTAAGGGAAGTTCGAGGAATTCCATTCCTCAGGCTCCGCCAGCCCCAAATCAATGTGGCAATACCGCAAAGTCTCTTCTGAAACTCGCTCTCGAATCTCTTCGAAGATTTCTCCCAGAGTGACCCGCACTTCTGCTTATAGAGCAAGCAGTGCCACTTCTAACGAGGTTCTGAAAATCTCTCGTACAACCCATGCAGCCCGTGTCAACGTCTCTAAGGAGACCTGCAGGGCTAATCCGTCGGTACATGATCACAACGATTGTGAAGATCAATCCGGCCTTCACTTTCCTCTCTGAACTCTCCAATTCCAGGTTGCCAAGGGTTCTCAACAACCCTTGCGGCTCAACCGGAATGCTGAATATCGACGAAGGCGTCGTGCTCGTCGACAACAGATTGAAAATTCTACAGAGGCAATCTGTTCTGCTGATTTGGAATGCGAGGTTCATACCCGCGTATCTTTCAAGCCACGCGAGGACTGTGCTCTGTTCCAGAACACGAGTCCCGTGTTCTTCAACAACGCGAGGTCCGCGTCAAACGCAAGATCCGTGTTCTACCTGCTCCTAAATGCGAGACTTGCGTTCTGCTTACCTCAGAATGTGACATTCACATTTTTAATTCTAAACACGAGGCTCACATTCTGAGTCAAGCTCAACCAACGCTAGAGAACTGCGTTTCAACACTGCGTAAGGTCCACGTCTCAACAAAGCAACTGAGTGATTCAATTCTACTTCCTGATTCGATTATGACTCCGGTATCTTCACCTGATTTCGATCTTTTCCCCGAGTCAACGTTGGATCCTATGCCTATTCATCATGAAATTGAATCCCCCATCTTTGAGGATCATATTGAACTTGACCAATTATACAATTTTGAAAATCCTATTGACAAATTGGCAAGTTCTCAATTTTTGATGTTGAACTCAATGAGATATGTGACCTAGATTCTCAAATCTGTGATCCAGTTCAACTTTCTGAATCAATATTGACTCCTGTTTTGTTACCAAACTTGAGTAATATTTTAGAGTCAGTTTTGATTCCCCCACCTATCATTCTTGAACTTGAATCACCAATATTAAGTCACATCCCATTGTTAGAAAATACATGTGGACTTGAGTTTCAACTTCTTGACTTGGACCTGCTTCTTGAACCAATTTCGACTCCTTAACTTTTACTTGACTTAAGTCACCTTCCTAAGTCGGTATTAGTTCCTGTCCTTCCTGAGTCCAAGTCAACCGTTCTATCATTTCATACTCCATTCTGGGACGAGGTGGTTGACAAATTTGACTCCGAAATTAGTTATGGAATATGAAAATTAGATGGGGTTAAATATTTAATAAAGATCCTTTATGGATACATCTTTTTAATGGGTTATATTAGAGAAATTGCTGATGGGTTCCTCCGAGACCCAAGAAAAGTTGATTGGACCGCGTTTCGTGGACCAATCAGACCACCACCGGAACCACCACCTTAAGGTAACCTTTTCCTTCCCTTTCTTCTTTTTCATGCATCTATGCATTAATTCATACATTGAGGACGATGCATGAGATAGGTGTGGGGGAGGGTCTAACATAGCTTTTCTTTTTGTTTAAAAAAAAATTTATTAACATTTTTCTTTACTTTTAAAAACTTTTTGAAAATGGAAACAATATTTTGACATATTTTTTGTAAGAAATTAAGTTAATTTTAAGGAATAGGAAAATCCAAATTAGGATTTCTTATACTTGGTCAAAATAAGATTATTTGTTTGATTTTAAGGGTTAGGAAGATAATTTGTCAAAGTAATTTAGTCTTGATCTTTATCTTGATGAAGTATGCACACCTCATACACTTACACACTTAGGGTTCAAAAACAAAGATTCTTATACCTTATAAAATATATATATATAAAAAATAAACAAATCTAATTATTGATTAGCTAGGTGCTTTGGCCTAAGCAAGCCTTAGTATTTATGCGAAAGATAATTAGATAAGTTTGAGAAAAAAAAGAAAAAGAAAAAAATATAAACAAATCTAATTATTGATTAGCTAGGTACTTTGGCCTAAGCAAGCCTTAGTATTTATGCGAAAGATGATTAGATAAGTTTGAGAAAAAAGATATATCCTCTGATTAAGCTGGGTATTTGTGCCTAATAAAGCATAAGTATTCACGCCTAAAAGAGGTCCATATAATAAAATCCTTAGTTTTGTGGCCTTATTTGCCCGAGTCCTTAAGTCCTTGGGGTGTTTTCTCACCTGGTGCCCTAAGACCGTTTGGTTTAGGAGTCATCGATTAAAGGCTCGTTACATGGCCAGATTAGAAAGCCTAATAGAACTAAGGAATAATACCACACAAAAAAAAGTATATATATATATATATATATATATATATATATATATATATATATATATATATATATATATATATATATATATATATATATATATATATATATATATATATAAGGCATAAGAGTTAGAGTTAATGAACCCTTAGTCAAAATTTTCACAGTCACAAGTGCATATGACTTAGGGTAAAGTAATAGATTAGATGAGAAGCACAATTTGACTCCTTACTTAAATTGATAACAAATTTTTGAATAGAGACTAAGTTTAGGAATGAAAAATTCAGTTTTCCTATAACTTATAGATTGCTTAGATCTTACAATTATATTTCAAATATTTTTCTCTTTCAAAATGCTTTTCGAAAATACTAACTCTTTATTTCTCTTTCTTTATGGATTTTGTGGGTGTAATCCGCTGAAAACCCTCACGAGACAAAACTCTTCCTCTAAGGGAAACCTAGAGGTTTAACGGCTTGTTGCACATGCTCAGTGCAATCGCGCGACCTGCGAAAGTGGTCTAATAAACCTTAGTATAGTTTAGTTGTTTTGCTCGAGGACGAGCAAAAGATAGGTATGGGGGTGTGTGATTGGTCGCTAATGTTGCATATTTAATATCATATGTCCATACTTATTATAGAATAAAAGCCTGCATTGTCCTAATTAATTGTTTAATTTATTTGCAGGCCCAATCTTTAAGGAGATGAACAGAAATGAGCCCAAAGCCCACCAAAATTCTGAATTAAATCAGAATTAATTCGCACCAAGTAAATCAGGGCAAAATCAAGAGGTGAAAAACCGGTTGAGAAGAATCCTCTCAGAATCGATCGGTTAAAGCCAAGAATCCAAGGCCATTTCGTCAGAATCCGGGACTCAAACTGACAAACCAACTCCAGATAAAGTCAGAGGGCGAAACCAAGCTGACCCACCAACTGGGTGTGGCCACCTGGCCATACCCTGGCCGCGGAAACGCGGCAAAAGCCGCGTTTCCGTGACAATCTTGGGGAGTTAGGGGGAGCGTTTGCTCCCCCGATCTCCCCGGGATCCTCCTTACTGGGTTTATGCCTATAAAAGGCCAGTATCTGCGCTGAAAAGTGGACGACCATGTAGAGATAGGACTTAGCCAAGTTTTTCATTTCTTAGTTTAGGTTTTTCTTTTCTTTTCATGTAAATTGTATGTAGGCTTAGGTTAGATGATGATTCATGTAAGTAAGAGAGAGAGGCTAATGTTGAGAGTGACACCGATGTACCCTCCTCCTTTCTTCTATTGTTTCAGTAAGTAATAAAGGTAAATGCTTTGTTTTTATGTTCTACTTTACTTTACTTTTCTTTTGCTTTCTTCTTCCTCCTTCTACTTTACTCGTTTGTTTTTGTTGAGTTTACAAGTGAATTCCAAAGCACAAGTACAACGATGTTATGTGAGTGCCAACGATAGTTCATGAAGACGTTCTCCTCCTCAAGACGTATCACTTCATGCTTGTGCTAGACTTGATGATATAATGCGAACGGGGACTGAGCTCGGGCTTATGATCTATGCGTTGAACGCCTCCTAAACAAAGGTAGAACATGCAAAGGTTTTTCAGGTAAGTCATCAATCAATCTAGGTAAGTATTTCTTCAACCTTCTTTCTTTTCTTTTATTTCTTTAGCATAGATCGCAATCACAATTTCTTTCACCACATCTTCCAAATCGTTTTCACTCTTTTTTCAATTCATTTGTATATAGTCATTCTCCGGTTTTCTCCACCTTCTTCATCTATCGCTTTCTTTTTAACTTTAACCTTTAACATAACTCTTTCATTTTTATTTCTTTAAAACAGAGAAGAACTTTTGCTTTTGTGTTCATAATGATTTCAATACAAGAACGTAAACGCTTCTATCGCAAAACCCTCCTTGTGAATCACGACCCGCATAGCCACTTGCTATCGCGGAAGAATTGAGCACTTGCACATCTTCATTCTAAATTTGAAATTCTTTATTTTTGTGTGCAGGTTTAGCCTCAATCAGTCAGCGACTTCAAACTCAGCAAAGAGATGATGATCTCGGAAGAAGAAAGTGTTCTCTGACATCGAGTACCCAGAAGTGACTGCAAACGTGGCGGGGCCGAGTTCGACACCAAGCAAGTCCAAAAGGAAACAACTGGCTGTCAGTTCAGAGGAGTCGGATGTTGACCAATCCCAGGTTTGAAGGATATTCTTATTGAACCTGAAGGGGTATACCGACACACTCGGACCCACACGGGAACAATTGCCCTAGTCGACTACAGTCTGTTGGCTAGGGAAATTGAGGTGAACGATGAGCACTTTGCCATCATTGAATCCCAGTCTTCAAATTCTAATTCAGAGACAATCGCCTTTGCCTACATGGTGGGAACTCCTGAGGAAGTGGCCAGGCAATTCGAAGAGCAGGCCTGGGTTCAAAGGGAACAACTCGATATGATTCGATCTCAACAAGAGTCTATCGATGCCCTTAAGTAGATGTTGTCACAATTGCTTAAGGAGCACTGATTGTACTCCAAAATTGCATTTTTATCATCACTTTTACATATATATCCTTGATCATTCATTTATTAATTAATACTATTAACCCTCTTTTTGATTATGACGTGTAGTTATTTAAATGAGAGGATAAAGATACAAGAAGCTTCATTTTATTCCTAATCCTATCTAAAGTTGGATTTTAAATTAATTTGAATCCAAAGGAGGAAAGGATTATCTTCATCTCCCATTTAAGTTCAACTTCAAAAGATAAAGTCCTAGAAGATGAAGGGGATAAAGCTAATTCTACAAGAAATAAGGAGGATAATTCAAATTAAATCGAGTTCAAAATCAATTCAGACTCAGATTTAGACTATACACATTTTAGTATTCAGATCATAACTTTTGCTACAGATACTCAAATCTGATGATTCAAGATGCCACAGAAAGAAGACTTGAAAGACTATAATTATTCAGTTTATTACTCTCTCAAATTCAGCTATCTGATGAGTCATATTCAACAAAAAATCACGTCAAATTGCTGCAGGACTGAATTCCCTATTGAATTATAAAACCTTCTAATTTGTATCCTATTGTGATTAGATTTGAGGCCTATTTAAAGAGCTAAAATCTCTCATTATCAATCATCTTCACATCAGAGATCATACCTTAAGATTTTTCTTTTAGGCTCTTCTCCAAATTTCTTTTGTAATTTTTTTCTACTTCTATTTCTAATTCAAGATTTGTGAGAAGGAGAAGCTATTGTAATTCGAGGTGGTAGATAATACAAGGTGCTTTCGTTCTTTTCATATCTCTTTTGTTATTTACTTTATTTTTCTTTTTCTTGCTTTATTTATTTCTTACTTTCTTTTACTTGTCATGTTTACCATGAGTAACTAGATTTTCTCATGGCTTGCTAAGACATCACCACCATCACATCTAATGTCTAGTAGATAACCATAATAGATCATATACATGCCTATTCTAATTTTTATTCTTAAAGACTCATTAGGATAAGCAATTAGGTCAAATATTTGCTAATACTTCTTAGCTGTTTTTCTTAATCTATGCTTGATAAAAATCTTGATATTTTAATGTTAAATATTGATTAATGTTATTTTAAATAGGGTTAAGATTTGCAAAATACTTTCTAATGATTTTTTCTTACTTTATACTTGATTTACAACCTTGATATTGTAACGTTAAAACTTGGACGGTGTTATTTCAAATCACAACCTAATTTCTATCCTATATATCTTGCTTGATTTTGTGGTAGAATATCGTGTTTAGGATTTGAAATAAAGTAATTATCTATCTAGCATTAGCATGTATGGTGGTTGATTATTAATAAGCTGTGAACTTTTCTTTTAAGTTGATTCTTTTCCCACGTACAATCCATCTTCTCTTTTCCACGCTCTTTAAACAGAGAAGATAATAAGAAGACAATATTACCGAAAAGCTTCCATCGCATCTCTCCCTAAGGTTCGAACCGTTTAGCTCTTACTACAACGGTTAAATTGTAAAGATTCAGAATTAAAACCAATCACATACACTTTTCATATTCTTTGTACTCTGTTTTGTGCAATCAAGCACGAAACCAAACGGTAAAACTCCTTTCAAGAAGTCTAAGGGCAAAAGGAAGGAAGGGGAGAGCTCAACTTCTGTAAATACTGAGAATGAAGAGCATTCCAACTCTGAACCACGTAAATCTTTTTCTGAAGAGCAGGATAACTCTAAAAACAGAAGCAGTCATTCTAAGAAGATGAGTAAATTGAAGCAACATATCGAAGCCCTAGCAAACCAAGGTGGTCTTCAAGACGTGGGGATAATCCAGCCCTACCCAATAGAATGAGATATGGCTCCTTATCCTCCGAAGTTCAAGGCACCGATCCTCCATACTTTCAACAGTAAAGGGTCGCCGAACCAATGCATATACTAATTCAAGTCCCAAACTGGGAATATAGTATCGAACGATGCTATTGTAGCTCGTTTATTCATTAACACTCTTAAAGGGATCGCCTTTAAAAAGTTCATGAAACTTTCTGCCGGCTCAATCAAGATGTGGGCCAACCTCGAGAAGTCTGGCTTGTTTCTTTAAAGACGACACAAAAAATTTTATGCCAACTCTCCTTGTAACCAAGTAAAAGAAAGGAGAGTCTATTAAAACCTTCACTGAAAGATTTTGGAGCATGGCACTCCGTTGTCCCAGTGGCATGACCCAGTCTATGCTGGTCGAGAATGTCGCCACAATTTGCAAACTGCCCTCCTCGCTCAATTGGGAGTGGCGGAATGCCGCACTTGGAAGTAGTTGGTGTTACAAGGGGAATATGCGGAAGAAATTATCGCCAAGGTCAGAGCTCAAAAAAAAAAAAGACAGCAAGCCAAGACCCGACAAACCAACACGGCGCGCCCCAGAGTCATCTTCTCAACCAAGGAGAAGAGATACGCTGGCAACGGAGGTCAAATCACCTTTGAAAACCCAGTCAGTCAGAGGTGGTATGGCTTCCGGCTAAGCACGTGCCAATAAACTTTATTCCTTCAAGGATGAGCATATGGTCTCTTTGTTTAAGTTACTCCAAAAAAGTAACAAACTCAAATTGTCAGAGGTTAGACATCCTGAAGAGGTAGGAAAGGCTGATGATCCTAGCTACTACATATATCACAGGATGCTGGGACACCCTACTAAGAATTGCTACATCTTCAAGGATGTTTTTCAGGATCTGATTGATGCAGAGGTGCTTAAGCTCCGTCCAGAGCAGAAGAAGGTGATGACTAACATGACAGCTACATCACCTATTCAATTCAGTCAGGATCTCCCGCCAGCACCAACCGAAGTGGTTCCCATCCCGTAAGGGGAACTAAGAGTGATCAATATGGATCCTCATAACTAGAAGGAGAAAGGTCTTATCCCTGTTCTTACTCCTCAAGGAGAGACAATTTGGATCCATCCTGACATTGTTAAAAGCCAACAGTGAACGATTATCACAAATAGAAAGTCCAAAGGCAAGGCCAAAGTATCCTCCAACAATGTGGTGGATATCTCTACCAGAAAAATTGAGGATGTTGCTTCTCTCACCAATTCAGGAGATGAGGAGTCAGCCTTTGCTGCTGACACAGGCGCACCTCCCACGCCAAAGACTCGATCTAGCAAGCAATGCTTGAAATAGTATAGTGAGCCGATGGTAAACTCCTCCTAGCCAACTGAGGAGGCAATCGACTAGTCCAATAAACCATCCATAGAAAAACAGAAAGAGCTTCGTTATATTAAAGCTCTCCAAAAAGGCGGTATGGGACCATCAACTCCCTTTTATGTTGATGTCATGGCTCAACTAGCCAACATACCTGCTCGAATCACTCTTTACGAGCTCTTGAGGCTTTTCAAGTTTACAAGGGATGACTTAAAAGAAGCATTAGCAGATGCAGAGGTTTTCATGACCCAGATTCCTACAATATGGGGAGAGAAAAAATGGCAACCATTCCACTACACCTCAAAACAGTTTTTCTGCATCACCTTCACCCCAGAAAACATGCAAATTAAAGGAAAACATGATGGGCCTCTATATTATACAAGGTACATTGGATCATCTGAAATGAGTCGTATTCAGGTTGATCTGGGATCCGCGTTGAGCATTATGCCTCGCAGGGTCATGCAACATTTAGGGATATCCACCCACCGATTAAGCACATCTCAGACAACCATCTATGACTTCAACGCTAATGGTACGCGCCCGATGGGAAAAATCAAGCTCATATGTCAAATTGGGGACCTAAGATCCGAGGTGACTTGTTATGTTATTGACGCCGACACTTCGTCCAATTTGCTGCTGAGACGACCTTGGATTCACCACAAATCCATCGTCCCATCCACTCTTTATCAAGTAATAAAGTACGTTGATGAAGATGGAAAAGTAAAAACGTTGATTGCTGAAAGACATCCATTCAAGGGAGTCGAGAATTACTTCACCAATTCCCTCCTCTATTAGGATTCTCTTGAGATTGATGAGAATCCGCACCTAGAAGAACTTGACTCTGGCAATGAAGCTGATACGGAGCCAAAAAAGAGTGTCTCTGGGAAATAAATTCCCTTGTAATGAGCATTAATAAGCTCAGTTTCAATACTACCGCTAATGTTGAAGGCGAGTGGTTTATCAATGAAAATTTAGATTTGGCTTACTTTTCTGTATTTGCTTCTGATTCTGTACCGTCAGATACTAGTAATGACGTAGCCAGTAACCCTTGGTCAGCAATGAATACCCTGACATCATTGCATGCACCAATAAAGTTATCCCTTATGGTTCGCGAAAAGATCGAAGATGTACACAATGCTCTCTATGAAGTACCAGCCAAAGGTCAAAACTTAATTCTATTTGGAAGAATTGAGTCTGAACCCATAGTTTATGAAAGCTCAGGAGGTAATTTTGAGTCTCCACAATTCTTCCATTATGGATAAAAGTCACGTCAGATGATGGAAAAAATGAGGTATAATTTTACCAAGGAACCAAGCCTTAATTTCGCCAAAGGAAAGCGATCATTGCTTCGTTCATTTGTACCGAGAGACAAAAAGCCTGATTACTATCACAAGACCCGAAGAGGACTTGGTTATGTATCTACGCCAGTCTCGTTAGAGTTTGAATCTGAAGAAGAGGTCTATCATGTCAGCTTGTCAGCAACATCATCTGAGACTCAGATGTTAGTATTGGCAATATCTTTGGAAGTCTCTCAGTGAATATGGTATCAACTAGTCATTTAGAAGATGACGGAGAAAATACACTTAAATCTGAAGAATTGATCCAATCAGACTCTGATCCATGGATTAAACACTTAAAAACTCTTTGGGATACACAATTTGAACAACGCGAACCACCCACTAAAGATAAAGTGACTTAGATAAATCTTGGAGATGAGGCTAACCCTAAGCCCATTTTCATAAGTGAGAGCCTGTCACCTGCCGAGAAAAAAGACTTAACACATCTTATACGAGAGTATAAAGATGTCTTCGCTTGGAATTATGAGGACATGCCTAGGCTCGATCCCCAGATTGTTATGCATCGTCTCAACATCAACTTGGATGCCAAGCTAGTCAAATAACAACAACGACGGCTCCATCCCTAGATCATGGAAGCAATCAAATTAGAAGTTAAGAAACTCATGGACTCTTGTTTCATCAGGGAAGAGCAACATCCTAATCGGGTAACCAACATAGTTCTTATTCCCAAAAAGAATGAAAAGATTCAAATTAGCATCGACTATTGCGATCTAAATGCCGCTTGTCCAAAAAATGAACTCCCTCTCCTATCACGGATGTTATGATTGATAATACGTGCAGTTTTGAGAGGATGTCTTTCATGGATGGCTTTTTAGGGTATAATCAAATAAAGATGTACCCTGAAGATGAAAAATACACATCTTTTAGGACATCTTTGGGAGTATACTGCTACACAATAATGCCCTTTGTCTTAAAGAATGCTAGTGCAACCTATCAATGCAATCTTCCATGTTCATATACGTAAGACCGTAGAATGCTACGTCGACAATATCGCTAGAAAAAGCCGTAAGGAAGATGGTCATCTCGCAGACCTGAAAAGAGTATTCGACATCATGCGGGCTCACCAGTTAAAGATGAACCCAACCAAGTTCTTCCTGAGCGTAACCAGTGAAAAATTCCTTGGATTTGTCGTTATATCCAAAGGAATTTACCTAGATCTATGGAAAGTCCACGCCATCCAAGAGATGCAACTATAGACTGTCCAAAAATCACTGAGGACAAGTCATCAGAATGCAGAGTCCAAACTTGTAAGGCTAATCATAGCCACTAGCGCAGTACCAAGACGTGAAGTTTGAAACCCGCGTCTCAACATTGTTACCAAGACATAGAGTTTGAAGCTCATGTCTCAGCATTACCGAAGTACCAAGACGCGAGGGTCGAAACCCTCGTCTCTACTTCACCGCAATGACCAAGACGCAGAGCTCGAAATCCACGCCTGACACAGAACTTGAAGCTCACATTTAACCAAATACGAAGCTGAAGCGTTACCTCAACGGCTAAACGCGAGGCCTGAAGCCCACATTTCAACTACAGAGGAACCCTACATCTCTGTTATAACTGCCCTCATTATTGAGTCAATTACTGCCACGTAATGAGGGAGTTAACCCCCATTATGAAGGATTTTTAGGGGACAATTTTACCCGTGAAACCCCTATAAATAGCTCAGTTCGCTATTGAGCAAGGGGGAAGTTTTCCTGGTAGGAAGTTTTTCTTGGTCGGAAGTTTTGGTGAAAGAAACTTTGGTTGTAAGCCTTAGAAAGACCAGAATCTCCAGCTAAGAAATACAAAAGAGAAAAACTCTTCAACAACTTACTGAGTTCAAGTTTGTTTTCTTTGCCTAAAGTCTTTTTGAGATTTTTGTCGGACAGAAGCTGTGCTACTTCGTCCACGGTCCAAAGAGAAGATTCCCAAGAGATCGTGACGTTCACCCGATCAACGAAAAATAAGATTCACTTTCCATTGCTACATCAAGAACCCTACACTAAATAAAGGGAAGATATGGGCTTGAATATCTTTCCTCTCTTGTATTCAGAGTATTGATCTGTTGTAATTTTTTATTGATTCAAGGAAATTTTACGACCCGTATTTTCAATTTTCCGGCACCAAACAAGAAATGGCGACTCTGCTAGGGACATCTTTCTCTACTGATGAACAAGTTGTGGCATAAGGTGACATCACCTACATGAAAAAAACGGTCGAATCACTTGTCGTGGAGTACAACAAGGTATTAAGACTTCCTCTCTTCCGGCTCCAAGAGCCCTAGGACGCGGTAGTACCGCAAGGTCTATTCAGGGACCCATCTTGGATCCCTCAGAGATTCCTTCGAACGTGATTGGCGCGAAGAGTGTCGTGGCTAACCGCGTCACATGCAAGGCTCACGTCAACATCTCCTAAGAGGTCCGCGAGGTTAGCATTGTTGACATTCAGCCCGCACAGACCCGTCCTTTTCTTCAGCTCCAGGTTACCGGGGGTTCCCAACAACCTGTACGGCGTAACCGGAACGCTGAATGTCGACAGAGATGATGCGTGCATCAACTACAGACGCAAGAAGCTGGAACAATTACCTGTCCAGCAATCTGTCTAATGGAAGCAGAACGCGAAGCTCAAGCCTGCGTTTTTTCTGAACCACGTCAGATGCGCGAAGTCTGCATTTGGAGACCTAAACGCGAAGCCCACCAGGCTTGCGTTTCTGAAGCTCCACTTCCCAAACGTGACGTTCAACAGCGTGAGGTCCGTACCTCTCCTAAGAGACACAAGATCTGCGTCTCTATAGCTACACGCGGGATCCAGAAGACCTGCATTTCTCAACTGTCGCTAACCAAATGTGATAATCAGCAGCACGGGGTCTGCGTCCTTTCTCAGCAGAGACTATGCTTTAAAGCCAAAACGCGAGAGCCGCGTCTATTTTGCAGAACGCGAGCTCCATGTCTCAGAACCCTGTGTCTCAGCTTCGCGACGCAAGGATGGCTCTCAGAAGCTGAAAAGCCCTTGGAAACCCGAGGCTAATCTCTTTGGTCCTCCTCTGACAGATCTAAGAGATTACTTGACAAAGAAAAGGAGTGCTAAACAGATCACTCCATCTTGTTGCTCTGACGGCTCATCACAGCAATGCTCTCTGAATGTCGCTGCAGCTCACATGTAAGCAAGCAATCGGTATTCAGACGATTGACCTCAACCTCCCGATCAGCCAAGAGGCATCGCTCCCACAGAAGGGAGCCTTCTCTGACATGGAGTACCCTAAAGTCACTGCAAATATGGCAAGCAGAAGTAAGGAAAAACAACCGGCGGTCAGCTCTAATGAGTCTGACACGGAAGAAGGAGTGTACCGGCATACTCGCACTCGAACAGGCGCGGTAGCCCCGGTCGACTACAGTACCCTAGCTTGGGGCATTAAAGTAAGCGAATCGCACTCCGCCATTGCGGAATCACAGGCCTCAAACTCTTCTATAGAGAAGGAAGCCTTTGCGTACATGACAAACACTCCCAAGGAGACGACCAGACACTTAGAATAGCAAGCCCAGACCCAGAGGGAACAATTAGATATGATTCGCGCCCAATAAGAATCTATCGATACCCTCAAGTAGATGCTTGTACAATTGCTCGAGGATAAGAAGAAGTCAGATGGCAAAGCTTCTTCTAAGAAGTCTAAAGGCAAACAGAAGGAAGGGGAAAACTCATCTTCTATACATATCGAGAAGAAGGGACAATCCAATTCTAAGTTGTCTAAATCCTCATCTAAAGAGGAAGGCAATCAAGAGAATGGGGGTATTCATTATAAAAGAATGAATCAATTGGACCAGCGTCTGGAAGCCCTTACCAACTGGAAAGGCCTTCAAGAAGCAGGAGTGGTCTGGCTATATCTGGCCGAGTGGGACCTTATTCCCTACCCTCTTAAGTTCAAAGCTCCGACCCTACAGGCTTTCGATGGCAAAGGGTCACTGAACCAACACATTTACTACTTCAAGTCTCAAACGGGGAATGCAGTAGATAATGATACCATCTTGGCACGTTTTTTCATCGGCACTCTAAAAGGGTTTGCCTTTGAATGATTCTTGAAACTCCCAGAAGACTCCATCAAAAACTGAGGTGATTTGGAGAAGATCTTCCTGACACACTTCTTTGACGACGACTTAGAGATTACAATGCCCACTCTCTTGGCGATGAAGCAACGAAAGGGAGAGTCAGTCAAAGCATTTGTGGAAAGATTTCAGAATATGACACTCCGATGTTCTAGCGGTATGACCCAGGCCACCCTAATGGAAACATACCACCACAATTTGCAAACTTCGCTCCTAGCCCAGATAGGAGTTACTGAAAGCCGCACCTAGAGGCAATTGGTCCAACAAGGTGAACATGCTGAAGAAATTGTTGCCAGGGTTAGGGCAAAAAAAATAATCCCAGACCCGAAAAGTCGACAAGATGCGCGCTAGAACTATCTTTTCAATCAAAGAGGAAGGATACATTGGCGACAGAGACAAAATCCCCGTTAAATCTCAGCCAACCAGAGGGGGAGGTTCTTCAAGCCAGCCGCGCGCCAACAGGTAGTACTTCTTCAAAGAGAGCACGTCGATTCATTATTCAAGTTACTCAACCAGAGCAACAGATTAAAGCTTCATGAAGCTAGACGTCCCGAGAAGGTCGGCAAGACCGACAATCCTAACTACTGCTTGTATCATAGGATGTTGGGGCACCCCACCAAGAGTTGTTATATCTTCAAAGATATTCTTCAAGCTCAGATTGATGCAATAGTGCTAAAGCTCCATCTAGAACAGAAGAAAATGGCAGCCAACATGACGTCATTTCTTCAGTTTGAAAATCAGCCTCCAACACAGCCGGAGTAGTTCCCATCCCGAAAGGGGAACTAAGGATGATTAATACAGACCCGCATCACCAGTAGGAGAAAGGTCTCATGCCTGTTCCTACACCTCAGGGAGAGATCATGTGGGTTCATCCCGACCTTGTCGAAAGCCAACAGTAGACTACTGTCAACAACAGAAAGTCCAAAGGCAAAGTAAAAACTTTGTCCTGTAATATGGTGTGCGCTTGCTCCCGGGAAGCAGAAACCGATGTTCCCTCACTTACCGATTCGGAGGAGGAAACGATCGTCCTGGCTGCAGAGCTTAAGGAACCACTCGTGGTAGAGACTCGTTCAGGTCAGTCGTATGTAAAGAAGTACGATGAGATGGTGGCGAGCCCTCCTAAAACCATCCTCGAGACAACAAAGCCTTCCACGAAGCAACCTGTGGGGAAGCAAAAAGAGCTTTGATATTCCAAAGCTCTCCCGAAGGACAAATCAGAAGGGACTTCAGCACCTTACCGCTTTGATGTCTTGGCTCAACTGGCCAACATCCCACCCAGAATCACTCTTTACGAGCTCCTGAGATTATCAAAGTCAACAAGAGAAGCTCTGAGAGAAGCTATAGCCGATGCTGAGGTTTTCATGTCCCAGATCCCTGTTGACCACAGGAAGAAAATAAAGAAGACTGCCTCCATGCCTCTCATAATACCCCCTGCATTACCTTCACACCAGATGACATGCAGGTCAAGGGGAAACATGATAGGCCCCTGTACTTCACAGGGTACATTGAATCATCTAAAGTGAACCGCATTCAGGTAGATCTAGGATCCGCATTGAGCATTATGCCTCTCCGGGTCATGCAGCACTTAAGGATCCCCACCACCGATTGAGCGCCACCCAAACTACCATCTATGGTTTCAACCCCAATGGTACGCGCCCAATGGAGAAAATCAAACTCAAATGTCAGATTGGGGACCTGACATCTGAAGTGACGTGCTAGATGCCGACACTTCATACAATTTGCTGCTCGGACGACCATGGATCATCGTAACTCCATCATCCTCTCCGCCCTCCATCAAGTCATGAAATATATCGATGGAAGTGGGAAAGTTCGAACGTTGATTGCTGAAAGACATCCGTTCAAGGGGGGTAGAGAACTATTTCACAGACTCCCTTTTGTACCAGGACTCTCTGGAGATGAACGAGAATTCACAACTAGAAGAATCAGACTCTGGTAATGAGCTGACACTGAACCAGAGGCAGAGAAAGAATGCCTGTGGGAATTAAATCCACTTGTAACGAGCATTAATAAGCTCGATGTTAATAACACCGCCGATGATATAGGCAAGTGGTATATTAATGAAGAGTTAGATTTGGCTTACTTTTTTGTGTTGCTTCTGATTCAGTGCCATCTGATACTAGTACTGATGTAGATGATACCCCTGGTCAGCAATAGGTGCTCTGACATCATTGCATGTACCGGTGAGGTCATCCCTCACAACGTATCAAGACGTCAGTGATGTACGAGAATCATTATTCATGGTTCCAGCAAATTGCGAAGGCCAAAAATCAATTCTTTTTGGAAGAATCAATTCCGAATTAATGCCTCGTGAAGACTCAGAAAGCGAGAACGAATCCCCTCAATCGACCATTATGAGCCAAATTTGCTCAGAATGATAGAGAACATGGGGTATGATTTAACGAAGGGTCCTGGCTTGAACTTTGGCAAGGGAAGGAGAACACTGCTTCGATCCTTCGTTCCAAAAGAGAAGACCCCTGATTATTATCAGAAAACTCACAGGAGGTTGGGCTATGTGTCAACTCCAGTCCCCTCAGCCTCTGGGTCTGAAGGGTCATTATACCATAATCACTCATCGGGCACATTATCGTCGGAGTCAGATGTCAGTGTCGGCAACATCTTCAGAGAACTTTCTGTAAACATGATTGTAACAAGCCACCTAGAGATAAAGATGAAGAAATAATCCAATCGGGTACAGATCCTTGGATCAAATACCTAAACACTCTCTGGGATATTTGCTTTAAACAATGTGAATCACCCACAGAGGATAAGGTCACCCAGATCAATCTGGGAGATGAGGCTAACCCTAAGCCCATCTTTATAAGCGAAAGCTTATCACCCTCCGAAAAGAAAGATCTGATATCTCCGAGGACATGCCTGGGCTTAATCCTCGAGTGGCTATGCATCGCCTCAGCATTAGTTCAGACTCGAAACTAGTCAAACAGCAGCAACGACAGTTCCGTCCAGAAATAATGGAAACAATCTAGTCAGAAGTCAAAAAGCTCGTAGACGCTGGCTTCATCAGGGAGGAACAACCCCCTGATTGGGTAGCCAATATCGTCCCGTTTACCAAGAAAAATAGGAAGATCTGGATTTACATTGATTTTCGTGATCTAAATGAGGCCTATCCTAAAGATGAATCCTCCTCCCAATCACGGATGTCATAATCAACAATACATGTGGATATGAATGGATGTCCTTCATGGATGGATTCTCAGAATACAATCAAGTCAAGATGTACCCTAATGATAAAAAGCATACATCTTTCAGGACGCCATTAGGGGTATACTGCTATATTGTTATGCCCTTCGGATTAAAAAAATGCGGGAGCAATATACTAGAGGGTTATGAATGCAATTTTTTCGAGCATATACTAAAACAGTGGAATGCTATGTCGACGACATTGCAGTAAAAAGCCATGCAAAGGGCAATCATATAGCAGATCTGAAGGCGGTGTTCGACATTATGCAGGCGCATCAGCTGAAAATGAACCCCACTAAATCCTTTCTGGGGGTAGCCAGTGGTAAATTCCTAGGATTTATTGTGACATCCAAAGAAATTCACCTAAACCCAGAAAAAGTCCATGCTGTCTGAGAGATGCACCCCCAAGGAACCTCAGGGAGCTTAGAGGGTTACAAGGGCGATACATCCAGAGGTTTATTTCAAATCTCTCCTGAAGATGCCAATTCTTCACCAAATTGATGAAGAAGGGTGTTTCCTTCATTTGGGATGACGCTTGCCAATAAGCGTTCGAGGAAATCAAACGATACCTCATGCAACCACCTGTCCTTATAACTTCAGTTTCAGGAAAACCTTTCCTGATATATGTATGAGCGATGGATCATTCCTTAAGAGCTTTGCTAGCCCAAAATAATGATCAAGGACATGAGGAGGCAATCTACTATCTGAGTTGAACTCTGATCGGAGCTGAACATATATCAGGAAAGGTTTTATATATGCATGATTTCCTTACTTAAGGGGGAAAAGTATTTGTCTTCCTTACTTAAGGTTGTATAAGATTTGTATTTATGCATATATATATTTGTATTGCAAATAGGAGAAAAAGATTTTGATTTATGCTTGTTGCATGTTTTATCTCCATACTTGCATACATATTCACGTGCCTCATTGCCTTATCTATTGCTTATTTGATATGCATGAGTTAAGGGGGAGCTTCTTTGAAGCTTTACTTTAATCCATGCATATATAACGTCATGAGTTTTGTCATCATCAAAAAGGGGGAGATTGTTGGCCCAAAGGCCCATCACTCTAGTTTTGATGATGATCAACTCATGAAGTTATGATTACTAATGATCTTGTGTTTAATTAGTGACAGATTCATTATCAAGATCTTAGTAGGTGTGGAGCTTCAACAAAGGATTTAAAGTCAAGTTGGAAGCTAGCACCGGTCGATTCACGAGCCTATGCATCAAGACCACATCTAGAGATGAGCTCGGTGGATTGCATGTGGACCAAGTCAAGAAGATGAGAAGACTTCAAGGGAGACTTCAAGAAGATGAAGACTTGTGTCTAGGTATAAGATTTTTGTTTGTTTTAGTTAAAATGTAAAGGATAGATAGTTGGTGGATTGCTCAAGTCTATATCACACACACACTCTTGATAGAACTCTTGATAGAATTGCTTTCATAAAAGAATTTTATATTTAGAAAAAGATTTTTCGTTGTGACAAAATATTTATCTTGGATTTTGGTATTTCATAGTTCATATCTTTAAACCAAAATCATGATTAGAGCTTTAATGTCAAAAACATAGATATTTCATATTGATTGTGTAGTGGATCATATCCATACACACTATGCTTTAAAAGTTCAAAATATCTTGTTTTGTATTTTGTGAAGTTATGGAAAAAAAAGTCTTAGAAAGACATGTTTTTAGAAAAACAGTTTTTATTGTGATTAAAACTATTTTTTAGATTTACTGTGAATTTATGGGATTTTTATTGAGTGAAAAGACCTATTTTCAAATCCCGTATCTGTGCAGAACTGTGCAAACTGTTTCAGGCTTCAGCGGTCGACCGGACCGGTCGACCGGGTCTGAAGTCGGTCGACCGGATCAGTCGACCGACGTGCACAGACGTGCACGCCTTGGTGCACTGGAGGACGGTCGACCGGGTCGGTCGACCGCTTCGGAGAGCTTTGCTCTCTGGAAATATCGGCCGACCGGTCGGTCGACCGACAGAGAGATTACTCTCTGCTCCAGTGGGTCGGTCGACCGAGCCGGTCGACCGGAGGCTCCAACGGTCGGATTCTTGACCGTTGGCGGTCGACCGGGCCGGTCGACCGGTAGCACTGACAGAGCCCCAACGGCTCTATTTTCTGACAGCCTATAAAAGGGGGTCTTGTCAACTGTTTTTAATAGAAGATTTTGGAGACCTTTGAGCTAGTTTTTCCAACTGATTTCAGAAGTTCTCTCCACATAATTGAGTGCAAATACTTCCCATCTTAAAGGGAGTTTTTATCAAGAGAGTGTTTTAGTGATTCTTTGAGATTTTCACCATAGTCTTTCCTTGCTTTTCTCACACCACACTTGAGCTATCCATTGCTAGATATTCCTATAGGTGTGTTGTAGTGAGAGTGCTCTTTAGGTGATCAAGTGTTGTGATCATCAAAGAGATTTTTCTTTGTTCTTTGAGGATACGGGCAAGTGTGCTCGTTGGTGGTTGAGTTCGGTTGTGAACTCTTTGGTTTGAGGTGCGGCCTCGGCGAGTCGGTGGACTTGCGTGTGTACGGGACTTGGGAGTCCGAGGGCTTGTAGGTGTTGCGGCACCAAGGAGAGATCCGGTTGGATCGTGCATAGTGGAAATCCTTCGTGTGTCGAAGGCGGGGATGTAGAGCAAGTGTGCTCGAACCTCAAAACAAACCCTTTGTGTTTGCAATTGCTCACTCTTGCTCTCTTACTCTTTTTGTCTCTATTATATCTTGCATTACTTACATTGTATTTACTTTACATGCTTGATATACCCTTGTGCATATTTGATATATACTTGCGTGGGATTGTTGCTAACACTTGTATTCAACCAAGAGAGCCAACGCGGCACCTCAACCCATTCGAGGGGAATCTAGAGGAGTTTGTCCAGAGCCTCGCAAGGGAATTCGGCAACACTCTTGTGTTATACATAAGTGTTCAATTAAAAGAAGTTTTATTTGGTCAACTTAGTTTTAATTCCGCATTATTTGTTCATAAGTGACCATTAGATTAGCCATCACCTATTCACCCCCCTCTAGGTGATCTTACAATTGGTATCAGAGCTAGTGCTCTTGATATTGGGTCTAACAACCTAAGAGTTAAAGATCCTCTTTTAGGCTAATCACAAGATTTGTACACACACCATGGACTTCATGTCACCACCCACCTTTGACATCCTTAACATCCAAATTTGGAAGGTTAAGATGTCATTGTACCTCAAAGCCTTAGGATTTCATGTCTATCTTGCCACTACTAATAATGCTTATTCTTTAGATGGTAAGAACATTGAGGCTAATGCAAAAGCCCTTCATGCTATCAAGTCAACCCTAAATGATGATTATTTATCTAGGGTTTCTAATGTTGAATCGGCTTTTGTAGCTTGGAACATCATCACCTCCCTTGGCGAAAAGGACCTATACTATGCGGGGAGCGATTCGGACGTTGGAAGCGACATCTCCAACGTATGCTATATGGTCCAAGGGGATAACCCCCTTGAGGTAAACTCCGGATCCGAGGATGAGGATGTTAATATGTCATATGATGAGCTTAATACATTTTGCCAATTATTGCTTGAGAAATATGACATGATTAAAAAGAATAATAAAAATTTGAAAAAGGAAATTGCTTGCATGCATAAAGAACATGATTCATATAGAAATAACATTGCATTCTTAGAAAAAGATAATGAAAGTTGGAAAAAGAAATTTGATTGCATGCATGTAGAAAATGATTCTTTTAGAAATAAACTTGCATGTTTAGAAAAAGAAAATGAGGATTTAAAAAATGAGAATATTTTCTTAATGTCTAAATGAATGTTTTATGTGAAGGAAATATGATTTTGAAAAATAAGATTGATTTGGTGGAAAAACAAAAGGAAGATGTTTTTCAAGAAAATAAATCTTTGAAAAGAAAAATTTGTGAAAAAGAAAAAGATTTTGTTTCACAAAGAAAAAGAAAAGTGATTCTATATCTCATCATGCTTCTCATGCTCACATTGATCAAAATGAGATTAAAAATTTGAAAAATAAAATTGATAATTTGAGCTCTAATTTGAGCTCATGTGCATTCAATCATACTAGATTGGAATCCTTGTTTTAAAAGAAACAAGTTCCTCATACTCATGCACATCATCATCATGACCATGCTTATGATGCACATCATGCTCACACTCCCACTCATAAGTATGCTAAGGTGTACACATGTACACATTGTGGCCGCAAAGGCCATCTAAGAAAATTTTGTTATGAAAGGTTAAATGTTCTTATTTTTGATAAAAATAAAAATGCTTGGGTTCCTTACAAGACTAACCCCATAGGACCCAAGAAAATATGGGTACCAAAATCCCCACCTTGTGTATTTGATGTAGGTGAGGAATCTCTCAAAACGTGAGAGATTTGGTGCCTTGATGGTGGGTGCATTTGAACTAAAATGACACATACTTGGAGCACCGCTATCAAGGAATTTTGGTGGGTCAACCACCATGCTAGGAGCTTTGGAGTTGGTAACGATTTCTAAACTCCTATTTCATTTATGCACATGTTTTTAATTTCATGTAGCATGTTCATATTTTTTTTTGTACTTCATGTGGCATTTACATGCTTAAATGTAGAATATGTCAAAACTTGCATTTATACATATATGAATAGTGAACTACAATTGACTCATATATATTTGAACTTCATGCTCATTTGTATCCACTATATGCATGTGTATAGGCTAGTTTTGATGATTCCGTCATTTATACCTGTTATGCCTATCTTTGATCTTACTTCATGTATATGTGTGTTTAATTCAAATCTAATAAATATACATGTATACCCTTGAGTCATTTGCCTTCATGCAATATATATTGGACTCTTTTCATATTTGGGATATGTATGCATATTGTTAGAATTGGATAAATCATACATATACCATGAAGATTAGTATTTAAATAAAAATAAAAAAAAAATGATTTTTTCATGTTTTTGATTTGTATTAAAGATTAAAACATGTGTAAAACAAAATGTGATTTATGATCTTTTTGAGCTTGAATGACTACTTTCATAAAAATACTATTTACATGATCTTTTGAACACTCATCTTTATGATACAAAATATTTTGAGCTTTATAGATCATGAGTGATTAAATCCTTGTGTATTTAGTATTGCTTTATGAAAAATATATGATTTGTTTTAAGATGAAAAATAAGATTTTCATGAGATTCATGCTTCACTTTCTATTTTCATGAAAATACCATTTACATAACCTTTGAACACTCATCTTTTATGATAAAAGATAATTTTGAGCTTTATGGACTATGAGTGCTTAAACTTGTATGTATTTAGTATATTCATGAATAACATATGATTTCATGCTTGTGAAGGATCTTTAGCTAGTTTTTCAAAAATTATTTATAACTAGTTATTTATTCTTCAAATTTGGTAGTGCTTAGACATAACTATTTTTAAAACCTACCAATTTTTGGTTATGAGTATATACATGACTTACAATGTTAATTTTACAATTGGTATATTACTCACATTTTGGTTCCTATATATGTATGCCCTAATTTTCAAATTGGTCTTATCTATTCACATACATATATATGATTTTCATGTGCTTGCTTTACAATTGATTTACATTCTTAAAAGCACAAAAAGTTTATGCTAAGTTAAGTTAACACCTTATATTAACTATGCATAAGCTTATGAAAAAAAAAGATTTTATTTTAGATCTTTCATTTGGTATCAATATGCTTCAACTTCAAATTTGTTATATGATTACAATTGATATCAATATGTTTGAAACATTAAAAGATTTTGCAATGATAACTTGATATCACACATCTTCAAGTGCTATTTTCTATTGGTATCAAAATTACAAATTATGATTGGTTCAAAATTTGTTTTATTGGGAAAAGTTCAAAATTTTGTTTTGATAAAAAAAAAAAAAATTAAAATGTTTTGTTTTGTATTTCCTATATGCAAGGAGAGCTTAACATCTCTCTTACATATAGATTCATGTTGAGTATATTATAAATTGAGGAGCTTAACATCTCTTCTTTATATGATATACGTGTGTAGGGGGAGCTTCACATCTCCTTCTATGCATTACATAGTTGTGTTGTGTGAATTAGGGCTTCACATCCCTCTTTCATGCAATGCACATTGTAGGGAAGCTAACTTAACGTCTTCCTCTTCATGAATGTATATCGCATATAAATCTTTATTGGTTGATTTGTATTTACCCCTTCTTGATTCTTTTGTTTTTGACAAAAAGGGGGAGAAAAATTTGTTTTGATTTGCTTTTACTTTGAACCTTTTGTTGATGATTAACAAAAAGGGGAGAAGTATTTGTGATGTATTTGTGATATATGCATGATTTCCTTACTTAAGGGGGAAAAGTATTTGTCTTCCTTACTTAAGGTTGTATAAGATTTGTATTTATGCATATATATATTGTATTGCAAATAGGAGAAAAAGATTTTGATTTATGCTTGTTGCATGTTTTATCTCCATACTTGCATACATATTCACGTGCCTCATTGCCTTATCTATTGCTTATTTGATATGCATGAGTTAAGGGGGAGCTTCTTTGAAGCTTTACTTTAATCCATGCATATATAACGTCATGAGTTTTGTCATCATCAAAAAGGGGGAGATTGTTGGCCAAAGGCCCATCACTCTAGTTTTGATGATGATCAACTCATGAAGTTATGATTACTAATGATCTTGTGTTTAATTAGTGACAGATTCATTATCAAGATCTTAGTAGGTGTGGAGCTTCAACAAAGGATTTAAAGTCAAGTTGGAAGCTAGCACCGGTCGATTCACGAGCCTATGCATCAAGACCACATCTAGAGATGAGCTCGGTGGATTGCATGTGGACCAAGTCAAGAAGATGAGAAGACTTCAAGGGAAGACTTCAAGAAGATGAAGACTTGTGTCTAGGTATAAGATTTTTGTTTGTTTTAGTTAAAATGTAAAGGATAGATAGTTGGTGGATTGCTCAAGTCTATATCACACACACACTCTTGATAGAACTCTTGATAGAATTCTTTCATAAAAGAATTTTATATTTAGAAAAAGATTTTTCGTTGTGACAAAATATTTATCTTGGATTTTGGTATTTCATAGTTCATATCTTTAAACCAAAATCATGATTAGAGCTTTAATGTCAAAAACATAGATATTTCATATTGATTGTGTAGTGGATCATATCCATACACACTATGCTTTAAAAGTTCAAAATATCTTGTTTTTGTATTTTGTGAAGTTATGGAAAAACAAGTCTTAGAAAGACATGTTTTTAGAAAAACAGTTTTTATTGTGATTAAAACTATTTTTTAGATTTACTGTGAATTTATGGGATTTTTATTGAGTGAAAAGACCTATTTTCAAATCCCGTATCTGTGCAGAACTGTGCAAACTGTTTCAGGCTTCAGCGGTCGACCGGACCGGTCGACCGGGTCTGAAGTCGGTCGACCGGATCAGTCGACCGACGTGCACAGACGTGCACGCCTTGGTGCACTGGAGGACGGTCGACCGGGTCGGTCGACCGCTTCGGAGAGCTTTGCTCTCTGGAAATATCGGCCGACCGGTCCGGTCGACCGACAGAGAGATTACTCTCTGCTCCAGTGGGTCGGTCGACCGAGCCGGTCGACCGGAGGCTCCAACGGTCGGATTCTTGACCGTTGGCGGTCGACCGGGCCGGTCGACCGGTAGCACTGACAGAGCCCCAACGGCTCTATTTTCTGACAGCCTATAAAAGGGGGTCTTGTCAACTGTTTTTAATAGAAGATTTTGGAGACCTTTGAGCTAGTTTTTCCAACTGATTTCAGAAGTTCTCTCCACATAATTGAGTGCAAATACTTCCCATCTTAAAGGGAGTTTTTATCAAGAGAGTGTTTTAGTGATTCTTTGAGATTTTCACCATAGTCTTTCCTTGCTTTTCTCACACCACACTTGAGCTATCCATTGCTAGATATTCCTATAGGTGTGTTGTAGTGAGAGTGCTCTTTAGGTGATCAAGTGTTGTGATCATCAAAGAGATTTTTCTTTGTTCTTTGAGGATACGGGCAAGTGTGCTCGTTGGTGGTTGAGTTCGGTTGTGAACTCTTTGGTTTGAGGTGCGGCCTCGGCGAGTCGGTGGACTTGCGTGTGTACGGGACTTGGGAGTCCGAGGGCTTGTAGGTGTTGCGGCACCAAGGAGAGATCCGGTTGGATCGTGCATAGTGGAAATCCTTCGTGTGTCGAAGGCGGGGATGTAGAGCAAGTGTGCTCGAACCTCGAAACAAACCCTTTGTGTTTGCAATTGCTCACTCTTGCTCTCTTACTCTTTTTGTCTCTATTATATCTTGCATTACTTACATTGTATTTACTTTACATGCTTGATATACCCTTGTGCATATTTGATATATACTTGCGTGGGATTGTTGCTAACACTTGTATTCAACCAAGAGAGCCAACGCGACACCTCAACCCATTCAAGGGGAATCTAGAGGAGTTTGTCCAGAGCCTCGCAAGGGGAATTCGGCAACACTCTTGTGTTATACATAAGTGTTCAATTAAAAGAAGTTTTATTTGGTCAACTTAGTTTTAATTCCGCATTATTTGTTCATAAGTGACCATTAGATTAGCCATCACCTATTCACCCCCCTCTAGGTGATCTTACAGAAACTTCATATAGTTCATGCAGGGCGAGCTCCATCTCTCCAATTGGGGTGACGAATGTCCTCGTCAAAGGGTTGTAGTGCTCCAGGATCCCATAAAAATTGTGAAAACTTTGCGGGATGCCATACTGCACAGCCTGACCGCATGGCGCAATCCCACTTGTTCCAACAGAGCTCCGAGTTCGGCGAGGACAAAGCCTACCATCTTGCCCCACCAGGACTTGTCGGAAGAATGAACCCACCCGAGCCGGCGGAAGTCAATTGGAAAATCACCCCTTACCTTCATGAATTGATTAATGAAGGTAGTGCTGAGCCGAGGGGTTCCCTACTGGGTATTCAGACCTGAGTAATCCAGGAAATAAACCAAAAATTTCCTTCCCGTGTCCGCCAGAGTGTACAGTTTTGGTGCCTAGTATGCCGAGGAAGACACCGGGGACAGATCGGGTAAGCTCCCATTCCATTGCTCGGTGGACAGACATGTGCTGGAGATAGGATAAGAATACATTCTCTCCATATTGGGAAGAAAGAATTTCCTATCCCCTATCTGGCGAAGCCACCTGTAATCGCCATCATTCAAGATACTACCATCCTCGTCAATGTTGTCCCCAAAGAAGAAGATGGGTTTCTTTAACGGAGTACGTGAATCCGTCTCAAATCCTCCGTCAGTCATAATTTCCCGGAAGGTCCTCATGTCGACCTTGGAGATCCTCTCCTTTCGCTCCTTCGACTTGTCAGTAGTCACAGGAGCAGTCTTCTGCAACACGAAGGTTAGATTGCGGTTAGCACCACCTACGTGCCCGAAGTAGCACTTTTTGGAGAGAGGATTGGAGGAATATCTCACTGCAAAAGAAGATAACACTTGATCAGAAATCTGAAAGACAACGATTAAGTGTTCACAACTCAAACGCGAAAATGAACCCAGACGCGGAGATCGTCAAAATCTGCGTCCAAGTCCAAAAAATCGCGAGGCTAGCATAGAGCCCGCGTTTTAAAAATCCAAGACTTATGAAAAATTTTCAAGTATTGGACTCAGACTCAAGGTTCATGAGGACCAGCATCTGATTTCACAAGACGCAAGAGTCATAAGAAATCTGCGTCTGAATCTTTCACACTTAGAAATATTCTAAGTGTTGAATCCAAAATACAAGGTTCGTTGGGGGCCCTGTGATCAACAAGCAGACGCAGATTCGAGCAGATAAAAGAAGCAGAGGTTATCAAACCTGCGCCCTGTTGATCGACTCAAAAAACTGCGCCTGACGATTAAACACGGGCTTGAACCCGCGTTGGCGGTTCATATTCAAAAGGAATTTCAGAGTTAAAAGAACTCTGTAAACCCCTTTTAATGGTGGAAATCAAGTCCGATGGCTTCTTATACCTGAAATAGGTGTTTCCTGCATGGAGGAACCGCCCATTTGGTTTCAGGAACGATGGCCTTTGAAGACGAAGCAGTATGCTTAGCCTTTGGTGCCATTGTGATCAAGGATCCGATGTTAGATGAAGGAAACGAGAACAAAGAAAGCTCCTTTCTCAAACCCTAACAGATGCACACGAAGACGAAGGAGAGTCTAATGATGGCTCTTGAAGGACTGTTGCCTTTTATAGGCACAGTGATTCGCAAAGATACGCGGCGCTTGGCTCGACGCCTAATCACCGCCTGACGCGTGGACAACACTTTAAATGCAGCGTGAAGTTCGCACGCCAAAAAGAAGATGTCCCCTCAATTCTACGGGACACGTGGCAACATACTCATGGCACGGATTCGCATCCAACAGTCGCGTCTTCATCTCTAAAGACGCATCCCTTCTCAACACGGCCAGAGTTGCGTCCGGAAAGTCGCGTCTTCATTCCAAAAGACGCGTCCCTCTGAAGATCGCATCTTTTCAACCCGGCCAAAGTCGCGTCTAACTCATGGAGTAACAGTCGCGTTTTCATCCCAAAAGATGCACCCCTATAGAAGGCGCGTCTTTAAACAGTGGTACCCCTGTGTCTACAGAACTAGCGTTCAGTCCTTACTTCTGCAATTCAGTTCAACAGTATACTGGCACAAGCAGACGGCTGTCCACCTCTGGTTCAAAGTACTCTAACGACAAACTCAAAGTATCAGGGAGGTTTAGACTGTGTATCTAGACACTCAATACGATCAATTTTGGCAGCTTCAAAGAGTTCCACAGTACACTCACGAAGGCCATACTCCAAACAAGATCAAACCCGGAGCATTGTCAGTCCAATCATAAGGGTGAATTCAGCTAGAGTCCAAAGTATTTTGAAATCCATCCCAGCTAACTGCGGAATATTGAAAACTTTGGAGGGGTTCTGTAGGCTGTCTAAAGATCACTAAAAGATAAGTCACAAAAAAAAAGCAGAGTTCCAAGCGCCAAGACGCGAAGATCTAAACCCGCGTCTCAACAGCGTCTTAGCCAGCATCGCAGGGCCAAGATGCGAGGATCTAAACCCGCGTCTCAATAGCGTCTTAGCCAGCATCGCAGGGCCAAGACGCGAGGATCTAAACCCGCGTCTCAGCAACGCCTCAGCCAGCATCGCAGCGCCAAGACGCGAAGATCTAAACCCGCGTCTCAGCAGCGTCTCAGCCAGCATCGCAGCGCCAAGACGCGAGGATCTAAACCCGCATCTCAGCAGCGCTTCAGCCAGGACTGCAGCACCAAGATGCGAGGATCAACATCTGTGTCTCAGCCGCACTGCAGCACCAAGGCGCGAGGGTCGAAACCCGCGTCTCAGTTATAACTTCCCTCATTATGGGGTCAGTCACCACCCACATAATGAGGAAGTTAACCCCCATTGTGGAGTATTTTTAGGGGGCACGTTCACCCCTGAAACCTCTATAAATAGCCCCGTTGCTATGGAGAAAGGGTCGGTCAATTAGATCAGAGAAACCAAGGAAAAGAACTTGACTTGAGAGCTTCCATAGAGAAGGAGAGAGAGTCCAACTCTTCAAGTAGCTTGCTACGCACAAGTTAATCTTTGCCTATAATCTGTTTGAGATTTCTGGTCGACAGAGCTGTGTTACTCCGTCCGCCAATCGAAGAGAAGATCCCCAAAAGTTCCTGACGTTCACCCGGTCAACAGAAAATAAGATTCACTTTCCATCGCCACCTGAAGAACCCAGCATTAAACAAAAGGGAGATTCAAGACTCAACATCTTCCCTCCCTTATAGTCGGAGTATAAGTTTGTTGTAACTTTTCAATTGATTCAAGGAAACTTTACACGAATTTTTCTCCCACCAAACAGCGATTCCCATACATCGACTATGCATTGTACGACATCCTTTCTGATGACCCTAAAAAGGAGACTGCCATTAGAAGGAAAGCCCCTAAATTCTATTATAATGCAATCACACGAAAACTGTATCGCCGATCGCAAGACGGGATCCTCCTCCGCTACCTGTCATAAAAGGAGGCACAGGGAGTATTCAAAGAAGCGCATGACGACATATGTGGAGCTCATCAGCCTGACCTGAAGCTTGGGAATCGACTCCGAAGATTAGGGTATTATTGGCCTAAGATGGTGCCCGACGCCATCGCTTACGCCAAGCGATGTCGCGCCTGTCAGGTTCATGGTGACTTCATCCATCAAGCACCATGACATCTTCGCTCTACAACCTCAACCTGACCATTTGAGATGTGGGGAATGGATGTGGTTGGCCCTATCAGTCCAATTTCATCCAAAGGACATCGGTTCATCTTAGCTATAACTGACTATTTCTTTAAATGGGCTGAAGCTATTCCCTTAAGGGAGGTAAAAGCATTTGACGTGATTAAATTCATCAAACATCACGTCATTTACCGTTTTGGTGTCCCACGACGGATTGTTCATGATAATGGGCCCCGGTTCGTCAGCCAAGCTTTTCAAAGGCTCTGCAACAAGTTCAGAATCCAGAACGTGTCTTCAATGATATACTATCCAGCCGCTAACAGCCTTGCAAAAGGCTTCAACAAAACTATAAAACTTCTCAAGAAATTCATCTCAAAAGCCAACGCGACTGGGATAACAAATTAGGTGAATGCTTATGGGCCTATCGCACGACAGTTCGAAACCAACGAAAGCTACACCATTCTCCTTGGCATATGGGTGTGAAGCCGTACTCCCATTAGAAATCCATATCCCATCTCTACGCGTTGCCCTGACAGCAAAGATGACAAATGAGGAGAAGCATCGACTGTGACTCCAAGACCTGAAAGTTTTGGATGATAAACGCCTGCAAGCTCAACAACAAATCGAGCTCTATCAAGCTCGAATTATCAGAGCCTTCAACAAGAAAGTCAAGGAGCGGACTTTCAAGAAGGTGACTTGTCTTAGCCGTCAGAAGACTCATGGTAATGAGACATCATACAAAAGAAAAATTCCAACCTAAATGGGAAGGACCATTTCTAGTGGAGTCAGTCTACTTAAATGGAGATATCGCCTCATAATCCCAGACAGTGATACGCTCATGATGCCAATTAACGACAGATTCTTGAAGAAATACTATCCTTGATAGCATTCTTCTATTGATCAGCACCTCTGATCAAAATCTCAGATTCAAGGTGTTTGGGGCAACGCCAAAGAAGATCTTCTTTCTTCCTCCCCTGGATTATATCGCGATCGACCAACCTCGATCCGATCGAGTGCAAGACTTCAATTTTTAACCTTGTTACTCTTCTCTAGGGTATCTATGGACATCTGACGCCTATAATGGCTAAGAATAGAGAAAAATGTTAGCTTTTAAGTCCAACATAAGTCTTTGATAACTCATCATGCTGAGGGGAATAGCATGGCTAGCCCAACTCAAACGGTAGTTGGTAAAGGCACATCAAATCCGTTGATAGATGAGGGTTTGCTAAAAATCCTAAGGGACTTGGTTCCATCCTCTCCTCCAAAATCTCCTACCACTTCTCACCCATAGAATGGTAGGGCCACAAAAATACCTGGGTTCATTTCTTCAACAAAATGAGCTGGGAACTTGTCACGTTAAGAGTAAACCTCTGACAAAACAGATTTCCTGATCCCCAGTAGATTCAATCAAGTTAATATTAAACCTCTGATAACGAAACTCAAAAAAAAATTCTCAGCTATTATGTTCATATTACACCTCTAACGGCGAACCTCGCATGTCCCCAGGAAATTAATAATTGTCACGTTAATATTACACCTCTGACAATTCATTTTGTTTTTTCACCAAAAATCCCCTTCCAATTCTCTTCCATGGAGTGGTAATTCAACAGACTCAATTATTATTAAGTTTAATATTACACCTCTAATAGTGAAAAGTTTCAATACTCCCTAGCGAGTACAAACTTCACTTGTCTCTCCTCTACATGGAGTCACAAGTCTTTAAATTTGTCAAGTTAGCATTACACTTTTGACATTCCAGCTTTCACTTGCCAATTCTCATTAATAGAATGGCAAGTCCTCAAAATTGCTCCTATCGCAAACCCATTCTTGTCAAGTTAACACTACACTTCTGATATTTCAAACTCCACTTGTCAATTCTCATCAATAGAATGGCAAGTCTTCAAAACTGCTCATCTCGCAAATCAACTCCTGTCATGTTAACATTACACCTCTGACAAATTACTATTAGGTTTATCACCACACCTCTAACAGTGATTAAGTTACTGTCAAGTTCAATATTAAACCTCTGAAAAGCACTTTTCCTCAGGCTTCCATATCAAAGCTGAGATGAGCGATGCTAAGTTTAACATCACACCTCTAGCATCCAGTCCATTGTTAAGTTTAACAATACACCTATAACAATGACTTTCCCTCGAACTTCCATATCGAAGTCGAGATGACTAATGCTAAGTTTAACATTACACCTCTAGCATTACCTCCATTGTCAAGTTTAACACTACACCTATGACAGTGATGTTTTCAGTCTTCCTAAATGAAGCTGAAGTTCCCGTGGAGCTAAGTTAACATCACACCTCTAGCTCACGTTCTTGTCAAGTTAATACCACACCTCTGATAAGATCTAATTCAACCCGTTAAGTTAATACCACACCTCTGATGGTAAAGATTCTTCTAGATCCCCAATGGATTTAGATTCACTTGTCATTCTCATCCATAGATTGGCAACTCTACAGAAACCATCCCACTCCTGTCAAGTTAATATTACACCTCTGACAGTAATTTTAAATTTTCTTTCGGCTTGCTAAGTAAATATCACATTTCTAACAAATCAAAAGAAATCACTTCTATTTTTTTGATTTTCAATGCAAAAGGGAATTCAAGACATATAAGAAGACAGAAAAAAGTATTACTTTTATTGATATTCAAACAGATGAAAGTGATACAAGATGCTCTCTTATACAATAAGATTGAGTGTTACAATAAAGGAGTACAAAGAAGTCCCTCTCTCTCAGTGAAAGGTTGCACTCACTCCTCAAGACATTTACACTGCTCCAGATTCAAGATGTTTAGAAGAGCGCCAAAAAAAGACCCCTCCTTCCTCCATTGGATCATATCACAGTTGATCAATGTTGAGCCGATCGAGCACTGGTTACATCACGATGCATGATGTAAATATTGAAGGAGCTTATCACTGATTGAGGACAATGGTATTTCTCGAGGTCGAAATACGGGGGAGCATTCTGATTCCACTCGACAAACTGGTGGGGGCCATAATTCTTCGCTTAATGACAGATTTTATCACCAGAAAGCTAGATCCTTGATTAAAACTGATAAAGAGAGGATCCGAGACCTTATGGTGACGTCCTCTTTCCTGTGATCTTTAAGGCCGCCATACCCCCCACCATACCCACTGTGACCATGATGAACCCGGGGTATTGTTGGTGCGTCATGTTCAATAAGGCCTTGACAGATATCAGTGACCGCACCAATCCTCCTCGCCCATGGACAGGGGTTCTGACTTCTCAAGAGCTTGAGCGAGCTGGTGGTCTAAATTGTCTCCCATGAACCAGGCTTGCCCATGGACAAAAGCTCTGACTCCCCGAGTGCTCGCAATTCGAACAAGCTGGCTGGTCGAAATATTCTCCCATGAGCCCAGCGAAGATGCAGAAGACTGACTGAGGCTGCCAGAACTTGCAAGAAGCAAAAAACTAAAAGGTTAAAATTTTGCGAAGATAGGAACTGAAAACCTGAGGTGCAAATGCAAGACTGAAGTCATGAACTTTAGACGTGGATTTAACCAGTGCAGAGAATCTGGATCCAAACGCAGTCTAGATGTGAAGACGTGAAGCATAAATCAAAAAATATAGACGTGGGTCTAAAAAAACTGCCCGAGGTTACTTCAAGACATGGAGTTCGCCACACTCGCGTTTGAGACGCAGAGGTTGCCACATCCACGTCCAGAAGATTCAAAAGCGCAGACTTAAAATTCTCTAATCAAGAACCCTAAACACGAGTTTCGTATCCGAAGTTCGCGTTGCAAGATCCAAACACAGGATTTATCATACTAACGTCTGAAGAACTTGCGACTTAGAGTTTAAAGTCAATAAGCTCGTGAATCATCAAGAAGTCTGAAAGACGCGTCTATCGAACACGGGCACATCAATCAGATTTCAAGAGGAGATCAAGAGAGCGAATCCCTTCAATGGACGAGAAAACAGAACGTCAGAGAGATATGTATTTCATGGCGACAAATAGTTCCTACCCGGGAAAGAATTCTCTAGAAGTTGGACGTTTGTAATCAAGGCACGGCCGTAAAAGCCCTTAAAGCAGTGCTTTTTGATCTTGAATCACTTGACAGTGATAATCTTTGGAGAAGATTGAAGGAAAGCATGGAAGCTTTGGGTTCTTGCTGTTCATTAGAACACTTGCCCTGGAAGGAAGATAGTCAAATCTTCAAGACGAAGTCCTTCAGACCGCATGCTCGCAAAGGAAAATAGTCCAGATAATGGACTATTAAGGGGGTGAGACCTATTTATAGACAAGCCATAAGGCTTGTAATTAATGGCATAAAAATCAAAGCCATCAGCCTTAAATGCCTGCACGAGCATCAAGTCTAATGCGGAGATGACTGTGGATTGTCAGTTTGGGAAATAGCAAATGACACAAGTCCCCAACCGTCAACGCTGACTTGGCATTAAAAGATCCAACAAGATCTTTAAGATGGATTGCATGCGACGCTTCGGAGTAGCGTCCTTAAGTTCGCGTCCATTCACAAAGAAATGAAAGGCTATGTTCCGAAGTCTACGTTCTTGCACAGATTGAAAGGCCGCGTCCTTTCATAAAGAACCATAGCCGCGCCTCCCTAAGCGGTCAAGAGTCACGTCCTCTCAGTGATCCAGAGGCGCGTCTCCTCAGTAAACCAGGACCATTTCTCGCAACAAATTCAGAGTTGCCTCCTGAAGTCTGCGTTCTTGCACAGACTCAAGGGCCGCGTCCATGAGTCTGCATCCTTTCATAAACTTGAAGGTCGCGTCGCTTTTACCAAGAACACATGCCAGTGTCTCAGAGCCGCGTCCTCTCAAGGGGCCAGAGTCACGCCTCTCTTGAGCCAGATCTGCGTCCCTGCCAAACAGCTAAGATTCGCGTGAGCCAGAACCGAGTCGCGTTTCTCATGTTCGCGTTTCTACTACAATTGAGAGTCGCGTCTCAAGAACTCAGTGCAGCCTGAGTTATTATTCATGGTCGTGCCCTATCAAAATGACTTAGGACTGCGTTTCCATAAACAGTCAAGGGGTGCGATTATGAAGACTGAGCTCATCCAACAAGGAGTTCGTCTAATTCAAGGCAAAGAAGGAGCGATGACAAGGCAAAAAGTTAATAATTTTTATTATTTGATAAATGATAAAAGTAATACAAACACTCTCTTATTTGACAAGTGGAGTGTTATGAAAAAATAGTGAGATACAAAAAAAGGGGGAAGAAGGCTAATAATCCTGCTCCGCTAAAGAATGAATCCATTCTCCGAGGCATCGCATCTCCTCCTGGCGTGCCCTTTCAGCTTCAGCCAAAGCTTGAACCCGCAACTCCTCCTCTGATAAGAGTCTCTTTGTAGCCAGTTGTGCCTGAAGAGACTCTAACTTAGAGGAACGAGCAACAAGGTTTTCTTGAACCTACATCTTGACAGTTTCCAGCTCTTCCAGCTTTTTCTGGCAACAGTAAGTTTCTGCTCGTTGGCTTTAATCAAGGCTTGCACCCTAGTAATAGTAATCTGAGTAGTGGTGATGAATTTCTCTACACTTTGGATGATGACTTCAGATTCCCTTGAATCACCAACCAGTCTTTGGTAGTCGGCTTGAAAGTACTAGAGATGACGGGCTTCTTCAGCTATTTGCTCCTCCATCTCCTTTTGCTCGTGTTCCTGAGCGGCGAGGAGCTTACTCAGTATCGACCGAGCCTCATCCATCAAACTAGCCTTCTCTAGGGTCTTTAGCTCCTTCAGGCAGCTCCCCAGCTGTTCGACCAGCACCAGATACGCCCTAGTCTGCGAAGGGCTTCCAGTGTGGTCGATGTTCTCGATTTGATTCTCGAGAAGCATCCGAGCAAACTAGAAGGAACTTCCCCCAGAAAGGACCAGCTCAATACATGACTTCATGGAGGCAAAGAATTGTTGAATCATTTGACGCGCTAATTCCTCCATGATGTCAGTGGCTGGAGACAACCCTGCTGATGCACTCCCGGATCCCCTTTCTAGGATAAGATGAGAGACGGGAGTCAACTTAATTTGCACAGGGGCGAGGTCAGCAACAGGCTCGTCGACACCGAGGTCCTTGCTAATACCTCCAGAACGGTTATTATCGTAGTAACTTCCATAGCAACAAAAGCGACATCAATCTCTACGGCACAGGGTTCCCCAGTTGAAGTTTGAACTGCGCTATCTTCCGCGCCAATGCTTGCCACCGGATCCTCCACTTGAGCTGCCCTGTCTGCAAATCGTAACATTAAATATCAATGGTAATGATGAAAAGGAGAGTATCCAACACGTCAGTGTTCTCTTACCAAGTTAAGGATCTGAAGATGGCAAGTCCCTGCATAAGCCACTTGGGGATGAGGGCTCCCTGACCTCGGCGGTTGCACCCTCATAAGGCATCCCGGTAGCGGAACTTCAAGGCTCTTCTGCTGAGCCAGTTCTTGGATCATCTCAACAATGTGAGAAGAAGTTATGGCTTCGTTATCAGTGGCCACCCCTGTAGAAGAAATTTAAAAAAGAAAGGATTAAAATATTGTCCCAACTTGATGGAGATCCAATTAAGGAGAATAAAGAAAGTACCCTCCATAGTGGCAACCTCTGCCGTCAGCGGAACCATCGCAGGGACGTACCCCTGTATCTCTTCCTCTGATAATTTGCGAGAATTTACTCATGTCAGGAAGAGCGGGTTCATCACTGAAGTCGACTTCCTCGCTAGAATAATATCTATGCTCCTCAGATGACGAAGACGACAGGGGGCTTTGCCACTGAGAACCCCAGTAGTGGGGCTGGGCTCAATAACTAGGGAGGTGGGCATTAAAACACTGGAGGACTCAGGTTGTTGCACCTCTACCCTTCTCTCATGACCTGAAGAGGATCCAGGCTGAGTTGAGACTCCCAGAATCTCCACGTCCTCCCTTCCCACCAAGTCAACTTCAGGTCGCTCGACCTTTTCAGCCATGACGGTTCACCCGTCGGCTCTCCCTCCGCCAAGATTGTGGGGCCCCTTCTGTGAAGACCTCGGGAGCGAAGAGTGAGGACCCCCCCTCCTTCTCTTCTTCTTCCTCCTCCTGCTCCTCAGCGCCAGCAGGGACTACTTCAGGCATTAAAGCCTCAGCCGCAGACCCTTTTCTGGCCTTCTTCGGGCTGGGCTCACCTTGGGAAGCAGAACCACGAGAACATTTGGCCACGGCTTGCTGACTCCTTTTGGCAGGTTGCTCCTTAGTCGTGACTATTTGGAGCTTCGGCTCTGCAGCGGCTGTCCCCGTGCGGCTGACCTCTTCCTTTGCTGCTTCCTGGAACTCATTCATCCCCCGCATCCGGCAACCCTTAGACCCCAACTTGGTCTTGTACGTAGACTTGATGCCTCTGATACATGAAGTATTTATTCCAAACTCGGAAACCTGATTCGCCATGAAGTTCCATGAACAAAAGCCAAAACTGGCATAAAAGTTTGGAGTCTTATGAGGAAGGGTAAAGAGAGCTCTGGTTCTCCCGCTACGCTGTAATACCAGGCTCGGGCTCCTTCAAATAGATTTTCACTGAAGCGAAGGCGTGGATTTAGGTTGCCGATATACAGCTAGTTATAACCAAATTGTCTGGCAAACCGGCAAGGCATATAAGGCTCCAACGTGCAGGAATTCCCTTGCCGAAACACCAAATACCCGGGCCGAATGTTGATCAGCCAACAAAAGATACCAGAGGATAAACAAGTGAAGCCATCTGGGATTTAAGAATCAGCAAATTGTCCCCATAAGACGCATCATGAATTTCAAGGAAGCATCTGTCCAACTGATAGTTGTTCCTGTTCAGAATCTCTTCCGGATAAAGAACATATAATATTATAGCCAGCTTGAATTCTCCAATCGCTGCACGTAGGGTGTGAAACCCTCAGAGGGATACACCGCCGTCATCAATGATGGGCAGTGCATGATGTACCAGGCCATCAGGTACGTATATAGGAGCTCGACCCTAGGGTTGGGAGTCTTGACCAAGGGACGACCGTTAGAATCCATAACGGGGTGGCCCTCTGCGTCTACAATGGCTTTCATTCGGCAGAAGCTCTTTGCTAATGCTCACAGCCCGCTCTGTATCCCAGCTACCATCGCTAGAAGGAGGGCGATAGACTTTTGTGGGCTACCAAGACCGCCGGGTACACCACATCGGCGACAATTACTTCATGCGGTAACGTTGACACCACACAATGCTTCAGCCATAGCATGAGGAAGCTCGCCAATAGAGCACGGCCAGAGATGGAAATTCGGGCATGGTGATGAAAACTTTCAAAAACTTTATCGGGTTTGAAAGTGTTCTCATTCTACTCAGTAGTGTAGGAGCTGGTGGAGGTATTGTTGGCCCAGAGGCCCTTTACTCTAGTTTTGATAATGATTAACTCATATAGTTATAGTTTACTAATAATCTTGTGATATTTAGTTTCAGACATTTGACCAAGATATTAGTAGGTGATTAGCTTCAACAAAGGTGTTTTAGATCTTTCACATATAGGTTCAAGAGCTCGAGCGTCAAGATCGCATCTAGTACTCGGTTGGAGTCAAGCTCGTTGGATCGCGTTTGGATCGAGTCGACTTGGAGACGGAGTTCTACAAGAAAACTTTGGCTTATATTTAGTTTAGTTGTTTAGATCTTATGTAAAGATTAGATAGTGTTGATATGCTCAAGTTCACATACACACACAAGTTTAGAGTTTATTGGTTTTGATTTTTGGTTTAACCGATTTTGGATTTCATGTAAAAAATATAGATATATATATCTTATATGTATATTGAATTCTATCCATATACAACATACTTCAAATTTATTTCAATATCATATTTTTGTATTTACATGAGTTTTGGAGAAAACGGTTTTCCATTTCAAAAATTCAAAGTCTGGAAAATACCAATTTTTGTTTTAAGCCAAATTTCAATATCACAAAAATGGTTCAAATAGTTTATAATATGTGTTGAATTTTACTCACATATATTTGTATTTCAAAGATCTTATAAGAACATATTTTATGGAATTTATGTGTATTTTATGGGATTTTTTAGAAGACAAAAAGACAAGTTTTTAATCCCTTAAAGTTTGGACCTGGCCTTCTGCCGGTTGACCGAGGCAGAAGTTAGTCGACCTGTCCGGTCGACCGACGTGCACAGGCGTGCACAAACCAGTGGGCTGGAGGGCCGGACGACCGGGTCGGTCGACCGCCAGAGAGTTCTGCTTTTTGAAATGGCCCTGGTCGACCGGCAGAGAGCTGCTGCTCTCTGTATCCAGTCCCGGTCGATCGGGCGGTTGACCGGACGCACAAAGGTCATAAAAATGACCATTAGTCGGTCGACCGGAAGGTCATTTCTGATCTTTCCTGGCTGCCAACGTGCAAAATTTTTGAAGGCTATAAATATGCCTTCTCTTGAGTTCTTTTATACAAGTTTTTAGAGAGCAATTTTTTTCACCTTTACGAGTGTTTGACAAGTTTTTAAAAGATTTTTGGGGTTAAAGATTTCATATTTATTTATTTTAAAAAGGGTTTAAAAATTCAAAGAAAGAGAGAAGTCTTTGGGAATTATTATGTTCTTCATTTCTATTTAGTCCTAGAAGCTTTCCCAAGTATTTTCTTTATGATTTTGATTTTCAAACTCTTTATTTTCTCACACTTGATCTATCATATCTATCCTATCTATTAAGATCTTGTTTTGTGAGGAAAATTGGTTTGTGGTTCCATTAGGATCTTGTTTCGTGAGGAAAATTGATTTGTGGTTTAGTGAGACCACAAAGAATTGTAAACCTTCTTTTATTTGAGTTCTCTCTTGTGTAGAGGTGATTGTTAAGGTTGTGTTGGTATCGCTCTAAGTGTAGAGGTGATTGTGGGTGAAGTGTTAGCTTTGTGCCTATCGCTCTAGTGAGAGGTGATTTGATTATTTGACTTTGCCTAGCCCTCTAGTGAGAGGTGATTGTGGTTGTTTGGTATAGTGCCTTATCCCTCTAGTGAGAGGCGATACCTTTAGTGTAGAGGTTATTGTTGGTTGAGAGAGGAATTGTGTACTCCAAAGTTGTATTACCCAAATCCTCAGTCAAGGTTCCCTATGTGGAAAGTCCTGTATGGACGTTATAGTGAAAATCCTTCTGTGTGAAGGCGGGGACGTAGAGCAGTGGCTCGAACCTCGAAATATATCTTTGTGTTTGCGATTGATCCACTATCTCTAACTTTCTCTCTTTTATATTGTGCCTTACATTATTTCATATTGTTCATATCATACTTATATGCTTGGTATTGTTTGTGTGCCATACTTGTGTTAAACCAAGAGAGCTTCAAATAGCACCTCACTATTATTTAAGAGGAATCTAGAGGAGTTAGTCCAGAGCCCTTCACCAGAAATTTGGCTACACTCTTTGGTTATACTAAGTGTGTTACAATTTGTTTTTAATTCCGCATTATTTGTCATTAGATTAGCCTTACACCATTCACCCCCTCCAGGTGTACTTTCAATTGGAATCAGAGCCTACACTCCTGATATTAGATTTAACCACCTAGGAGTGAGATCTTGGTTTGCTAATCTAGTATTTGCATTTGCACACATACTTGTTTACACACACTCATGTATTACCTTGCCCCTCCTATATTTGATGTTTCTAACATCGATATGTGAAATTTAAGATGAGTATGTACCTAAAAACCCTCAAAATGCGTGTTTACCTTACCGCTATCAAGAAATCTTATCTTGATAATAGCAAGCATATAGAGGCCAATGCACAAGCCCTAGAGGCACTTAGGAGCACACTAAGCAAAGATTATCTTTCTATGGTTTCTCATTGTGATTCTGCTTTTACAGTGGAACACCTTGACCTCTCCAAAGCTTCAAACGTTAAAAATTGTGGAGAAGGAATCTAGTGGAGACAAGTCTGATCAACATTGCAACATGGTCCAAGGGAATGACTCCCTTGAGGTAAACTTGGACACCCATCAAGATGATAGTGCTAGTTCTTCTAGTGATGATTATGTTGATGCCGATGCATTAAATGAAGAAGTATCTATTGTTTGTGAAAACCTATTAGAAAAATACCAACTCTTGAAAAAGAAAACTTTTAAAATGAAAGAAGAAAATAAGAATTTATTTCAAAACTTAACATAGATTTGCAAGAAAAGGATGAGATTTCAAATGAAAGGGACTTATTGAAATCCCAACTTGATTTTGCCCTAAGTGAAAACAAAATCTTAAAAAGTAAAAATGATTATGATGAAGTTTTGAAGAAAACTGAAGTTCTATCTTCAAAACTTATTTTTATTTTAAAAGAAAATGATTCTTTGAAAAACAAAATTGCTTCTATTGCAAAAGAATTGGATTTGATTTCTAATGAAAATAAATCTTTGAAAAATGATTTAAACTCACATGTTTGCCATGCTTCACCATCTAGTATACCCATTGCATGCTTCACCTCTTCTACTATTATTGAAAATAATATATTTATATGTTAAAGAAGAGTGTTGATTGTTTGAGCTCCACTTTGAGCCAATGTGCCATGAACCACACACGGTGGAATCCATATTTCACAAGAAACATGCTCCTCACATGCATGCACACAAACTATGGCATACACATGTCATGACACTTGGTATGCTCATGTGTACACATGTACACATTGTGAACGTGAGGGCCACCTTGCAAAATTTTGCTTTGATAGAATTAATGATTCAAAATTTGCAAATAAATTTGTTTGGATTAGGAAAGGTGCTAACCCCTATGGACCAAATAGAATATGGGTACCAAAATTCACTCCTATTTTATTTGTTATAGGTGTGGGCTCTCATATGACGTGAGAGGCATTGGTGCCTTGAGGTGAATGCGTTCCGAGCTAAATGGTGAAAATTTTGGATGCATCACTTTCAAGGAGAGTTTGATGGGAGGACCATCATGGTTTGGAGATCTAGAGATGTGTCCTAATGGTTTGGTAACTATCTCTAACTCCTCATTTAGTGTACATGCTTTCAGATTATTAATTTTATTATGTTTTGACTTTTAATGATATTATGTTAAGTGCCATGTTAATTAGACTTGAAATATATATGATTAGTATTTGAGATACACCCATGTTTATATGGAGTATTACTTTTATGTTCTCACTTTAGTTTAACTATTATGTATATCCTTGTTTTAAAACATGTGCATTTAGCCTAATGATTATATTGGCTTATGTCTTTCGTTTTATGCTTCATATTTTGATTACATGTTTGGATCTAGCCTTCATTAAAACTTATGTATATACTTGTACAACTAGTGGGGCACAAATTAATTATTATATGTTTGCACTAAATTGCTCATTTGTACCCATTAGATGTACTAGTATAACCTAGTTTTGATAATTCTCGCATTTCAACTTGTATTCCCTATTTTTGGACATGTTTTTCATAGATATGTGTTTATCTTCATGTATATGTTAATTTTGTCTAAAACTATTAGATATACATGTATACCTTTGAGTCATTTGCGTTTCATGCAAAATTTCTTTATGGACTCAATTGTGTTTGGATATGTATGTACACTTCTAGTTTAGACATAACATATATGTGCCTTGAAGTTTGAATTGTTTTGATGAAAATTAAATTTTCATATTTTTTTTGTTTATAAAGAATTTCATATGAGCTTTATTGCCTATTTTCATGATTATGCTTTTCACATCATTCTTGTACACTCACATTACTTGATGTTTTCTCATGACTTTGTTTTCATGAGTATTATATGTGCTTTATAGACTTTGAGTGTCAATTATTAAGTGATTTTTATGTTTTCATGGATATACCCTTATTTTATTCCTTACTTGAAGGATTTCGTACTAGTTTTCAAGATTATCATAAAACTAACTGCGTATTTTTTCATTTTGGAAGAGTTTTCAATTGCGTGGAAATTATTTTCAAATCCTATTTTTTGAAAACCCCTTCCATCGAAGGGCGGACGGATGGGTGACCATACCTTGTATACTTTAAATGATTATCTATTTAAACTTGTGCATGAAAGGGAGACATTTATGAGTTATACATTTGATCCTCATTGTATTTTCTATCGGTATCACAATTGATATTTTTTGTATACTCATATTTTATTTTATATATGTATGCTTCAAACTTCAAATAGTATCAATTTCGATTGGTATTTACATTTCATACATATATGTGATTTGATTGTGTTTGTATATCTTTACATCTTAAAGCACAAATTATGTTTATGCTAAACTTGATTTACTCCTTAATGTCAATTATTTTTCAATTGGTATCTTATACAAGCTTATGCATTGTTTTTATTGGTATTTCATAAAGGGGGAGAAAATTCATATTTTATCTTTCAATTGGTATCTTTCAATCGATTTTATTTTTCAATTGATATCTTACTCCAATCTTTATGATGAAAAATACTTTATTTTGGTATATGCTAACATTTTTAATATTGGTATCATGTTTCATTTTAAATTGGTATCTATATTGATATGAGTTATATTTACCTAAAACAATTTGGTTTTTAAATTGGTATCTATATTGATATGAGTTATGCTTATCTAAAACAATTTGATTTTTTACTTTCAATTGGTATCAAAAATTTACAAGACAATTTTTTGGTATCAAGTTACTTTGAAATTGGTTGTTACTTTCATTTGGTATCAAGATTTTCACTATATATATCTTTCAATTGGTATAAAAAACATACAATATTTCACTTTCTATTGATATTAAGATTTACAAGACATTTTAAATTGGTATCAAGATATTTTCAATTGGTATCTTTTAGTATCTTAAAAAATTTTTGTTTACTTTCAATTGGTATCTTAACAATATTTTGTTTATTTTTAATTGGTATGATAAATTGGTATCATGATATTTTGATGTATACCTCTATCATAAATTGATATATTTTTCAATTGGTATCATAATGTTTTGATTTATATTGCTTATATGTAAGGGAAGCTTAACATCTTCTCTATATATATAGATTCATGTTGAGTGTATGTCATATTGAAGTGATTGACCTTTCTTTGGTATGTAGTACACGTGTGTAGTAGGAGCTTCACATCTCCTTTTATACATTGTATATTATACTTTATGTGGTTAAGGTTTAGTCATTTCTTTTCATGTAAATGCATGTATGCAGGGAGAGTTAACTTAACGTCTCTCCTCTTTATGAATGTATATCGCATATATCTCTTTATTTTGATTTGTCAAAAAGGAGGAAAATATTTTTTTAGTTTGTTTTTGTCCCTTTGTTGATGATTGACAAAAAGGGGGAGAATGATTTTGAGTTTATATGCATGTTCTATCTTTATGTTATACAAAAAAAGAAAGGAATTTGGAGTTTTATTTATGCATGCAAGTATTTGATGAGTTTCTATATGCATGATTACTTACAATTGGTATTATTTATGCATGTTTATTTTTGCAATTGGTATCAGAACATATAGTTGTGTTGAGCATTCATTACATATCTTTATGTTTATTGCTATGTATGAGTTAAAGGGGAGCTTCTATGAAGCTTAACTTTAATCCATGCATATATAACTCCATGAGATTTATCATCTTTAAAAAGGGGGAGATTGTTGGCCCAGAGGCCCTTCACTCTAGTTTTGATGATGATTAACTCATGTAGTTATAGTTTACTAATAATCTTATGATATTTAGTTTCAAATATTTGACCAAGATATTAGTAGGTGATTGACTTTAACAAAGGTATTTTGAAGCTTTCATATGTAGATTCAAGAGCTCGAGCGTCAAGATCGCATCTAGTACTCGGTTGGAGTCAAACTCGTTAGATCGCGTTTGGATCGAGTCGACTTGGAGACGGAGTTCTACAAGAAGACTTTGGTTTGTATTTAGTTTAGTTGTTTAGATCTTGTGTAAAGATTAGATAGTGTTGATATGCTCAAGTTCACATACACACAAGTTTAGAGTTTATTAGTTTGGTTTTTTCGGTTTAACCGATTTTGGATTTCATGTCAAAAACATAAATATATATATATATATATATATATATATATATATATATATATATAATATATATATATATATATATATATATATATATATATATATATATATCTTATATGTATATTGGATTCTATCCATATACAACATGCTTCAAACTTATTTCAATATCATGTTTTTATACTTACATGAGTTTTGGAGAAAACGATTTTCCATTTCAAAAATTCAAAGTTCGGAAAATACCGATTTTTATTTTAAGCCAAATTTCAATATCACAAAAATGGTTCAAATAGCTTGTAATATGTATTTTTACTCACACATATTTGTATTTCAAAGATCTTATTAGAACATATTCTTGTAGAATTTATGTGCATTTTATGGGATTTTTTAGAAGGCAAAAAGACAAGTTTTTAATCCCTTAAAGTTTAGCCTGGCCTTTGCCGATCGACCGAGGCAGAAGTCGGTCGACCGGTCTGCTCGACCGACGTGCGCAAGCCAGTTGGCTGGAGGGCCGGACGACCAGGTCAGTCGACCGCCAGAGAGTTCTGCTATCTGAAAATGGCCCCGGTCAACCGGCAGAAAGCTGCTGCTCTCTGTATCCAGTCCCGGTCGATCAGAGGCACAACGGTTATAAAAATGACCGTTGGCCGGTCGACCGGGTGGTCGACCAAAAGGTCATTTCTGACCTTTCCTGGCTACCAACGGGCAGAATTTTTGAAGGCTATAAATATGCCTTCTTTTGAGTTGTTTTATACAAGTTTTTGGAGAGCAATTTTCCCCACATTTACGAGTGTTTAACAGCAAGTTTTTAAAAGAGTTTTGGGGTTAAAGATTTTATCTTTATTTGTTTTAAAAACGGTTAGAAAATTCAAAGAAAAAGAGAAGTCTTTGGGAATTGTCTTGTTCTTCATTTCTATTTAATCCTAGAAGCTTTCCCAAGTATTTTCTTTGTGATTTTGATTTTCAAACTCTTTATTTTCTCACACTTGAGCTATCATATCTATACTATCTATTAGGATCTTGTTTTGTGAGAAAATTGGTTTATGGTTTAGTGAGACCACCAAGAATTATAAACCTTCTTTATTTGAGTTGCCTCTTGTGTAGAGGTGATTGTGGAGGTTATGTTGGTATCCCTCTAAGTGTAGAGGTGATTGTGGGTGAAGTGTTGGCTTTGTGCCTATTCCTCTAGTGAGAGGTGATTATGCTCTAGTGAGAGGTGATTGTGGTTGTTTGGTTTTGTGCCTATCCCTATAGTGAGAGGTGATTGTGGTTGTTTAGCTTAATGCCTTATCCCTCTAGTGAGAGGTAATAGTTGTTGTGCCTTACCTCTAGTGTAGAGGTTGTTATTTGTTAAGAGAGGAGTTGTGTACTCCAAAGTTGTATTGCCCAAATCCTCAGTGGAGGTTCCCTGTGTGGGAAGTCATGTGTGGACGATATAGTGGAAATCCTTCTGTGTGAAGGCGGGGACGTAGAGCAGTGGCTTGAACTTTGAAATATATCTTTGTGTTTGCGATTGATCCATTATCTCTAACTTTCTCTCTCTTTTTTATATTATGCCTTGTATTATTTCGTATTGTTCATATCATACTTATATGCTTGGTATTGTTTGTGTGCCATACTTGTGTTCAACCAAGAGAGCTTCAAATAGCACCTCAACTCGTATTTAAGAGGAATCTAGAGGAGTTAGTCCAGAGCCCTTCACCAGGAATTCGGCTACACTCTTCGGTTACACTACGTGTGTTGCAATTTATTTTTAATTTCGCAACATTTGTCATTAGATTAGCTTTACACCTATTCACCCTCCCTCTAGGTGTACTTTCAGGTACTGATCCTCTCGTCAATTTCTCATCAGTGCAAGAGGCCAGACTAGTCACTGGGCTATCTTTTTCGTTTATGCCATTGAACAAGTAGCTCGCCCAGGAAATTTGCTTAATGTCCCTGTTCCTCCAGGAGGATATCTGCCCGCAGATGTGGAGGTGGCACATACTTCCCAGTATGTCTCATACACCTGAGGGTCCTCTTTCCTCAAGAGTTGAAGCTCCTCAGAAGTTGGGACGTATTCTTCATAGGGGTCATCTCTCATCACTAGCCCTGAGACTTCATACATCTCATGAAGGGCGAGTCCTATTTCTCACAGGGGGTGAAGAATGTTGGCCCAGAGGCTATTCACTCTAGTTTTGATGATGATTAACTCATGTAGTTATTATTTACTAATAATCTTGTGATATTTAGTTTCAGATATTTGATCAAGATATTAGTAGGTGATTAGCTTCAACAAAAGTATTTTGGAACTATCACATGTTGATTCAAGAGCTCAAGAGTCAAGATCGCATCTAGCACTCTGTTGGAGTTAAGCTCGTTGGATCGTGTTTAGATCGAGTCGACTTGGACACGGAGTTCTACAAGAAGACATCAGTTTGTTTAGTCTAAGATTGTTTAGATCTCATTGTAAAGGTTAGATAGTGTTGATATGCTCAAGTTCACATACACACACAAGTTTTTAAGTTTATTTGTTTGGTTTTCAGTTTAACCGGTTTCAGTTTTTCATATAAATGATTTTCATGAATAGATAGAATCAAAACAAGTTTACATGGTTTAATGTATATTAGATTTGATCAATATACATCTATGCTTCATCGATTTAGAAAAACTAACTTTGATAAGTCTATTTCATGAGTTGGAGTTTTGTATTTAAACAAAACTTTTTTTGTATTTCATGTCAAAAACATAGATATAATATTCTTCATGTATATTAGATTCTATCCATATACAACATACTTCAAAGTTGTTTAAATATCATGTTTTTGTATTTACATGTGTTTTGAAAAAATCGAATTTCCATTTCAAAGTTTGGTTTTGGAAAATACGAATTTTGGTTTAAGGCAAATTTTCAAGAACTTAAAAATGGTTCAAATTGTTTAGAATATGTGTTGAATTTTACTCACACATATTTGTATTTCAAAGATCTTATAAGAACATATTTTTGTGAAATTTATGTGATTTTATGGGATTTTTAGAAGGTAAATTAACCAAGTTTTTAATCCCCAAAAGTTTGACCAGGCTGTCTCGGTCGACCGGACCGGTCGGCTGACGTGCACACAACGTGCACGCAGCCCAGGCTAGGAGGTCGGTCGACCGGGTCGGTCGACCGTCAGAGAACTTCTGCTCTCTGGAAATGGCCCCGGTCGACCGGCAGATAGCTCTGCTCTTTGTTTCTAGTTTCCGATCGACCGATCGGTCGACCGGTGGCTCAACGGTCATAATTATGACCGTTGGCTGGTCGACCGTCCGGTCAACCGGAAGGGCAATTTTGCCCTTGCCAGACTGCCAACGGACAGATTTCTTTGGGGCTATATATACGCCATTTCTTGAGCTGTTTTACATAAGTTTTTAGAGAGCAAAAGTTTCAAGCTTTACAAGTGTTTTACAGCAAGTTTTTAAAAGAGTTTGGGTTTAAAGATTTGATCTTTATTTGTTTTTAAAAGGGTTGGAAAAATCAAGAAAAGGAGAAGTCTTTGGGATTGGTTTTTGATCTTCATTTCTATAGCTATTCTAGAAGTTTTCTCAAGAGTTTTTCCTTGTGTTTTTGATTTCCAAACTCTTTAGTTTTCTCACACTTGAGCTATCATATCTATCCTATCTATTAGGATCTATTTTTGTGGAAAAATTAGTTTGTGGTTGTTGATACCACCAAGTGTTGCAAACCCTCCCTAATTTGTGATATCCCTCTAGTGAGAGGTGATTGTGTTGATATCCCTCTAGAGCAAGGTGATTGTGGAGATTGTGTTGGCTAAGTGCCTTATCCCTCAAGTGTGAGGTAATTGTTGTTTGGCTTTGTGCTTATCCATCAATTGTGAGGTTGATATTGTGTTGGCTTTGTGCCTTGCCTATAGTGAGAGGTTGTATTTGTTTGAGAGAGGAGTTGTGTACTCCTAATTGTATTTGCCCAAATCCTCAGTGGAGGTTTCCTATGTGGGAAGTCCTGTGTGAACGATATAGTAGAAATCCTTCTGTGTGAAGGCGGGGACGTAGAGCTGGGTGCTCGAATCTCGAAACATATCTTTGTGTTTGCGTTTGATCCACTATCTCTAACTCTCTCTCTTATATTGTGCCTTGCATCATTTATATTGTCCATATCATTTATTTGCTTGGATTTGTTTGTGTGCCTCACTTGTGTTCAACCAAGAGAGCTTCATATAGCACCTCAACTCTTATTTAGAGGAATTTAGAGGAGATAGTCCAGAGCCCTTCACCGAAAATTCAGCTACACTCTTTGATTACACTAAGTGTGTTGCATTTAGTTTTTAATTTTCGCATTATTGTTATTAGATTAGTTTTACACCTATTCACCCCCTCTAGGTGTACTTTCAATTGGTATTAGAGCCTTTGCTCCTGATATTAGGTTTAACCACCTAGGAGTGAGATCTTGGTTGCTAATCTAGATTTGCATTTGCACACATATTTGTTTATACACACACACACTCATGGATTGCTTGACCCCTCTCATGTATGATGTTTCCAACATTGACATGTGGAAATTTAGGATGAGTATGTACCTAAAAACCCTAAGCTTGCATGTTTTCTTTGCCGCTACCAAGAAATCCTATCTTGGTAATAGCAAGCATATAGAGGCCAATGCACAAGCCCTAATGGCACTTAGAAGTACGCTTAACAAAGAATATTTGTCTATGATTTCTCATTGTGATTACGCTTTTGCAGTGTGAAACACCTTGACCTCTCCCTTCAAACGCCAAACAATGTGGAGAACTAGTGGAGAAGAATCCGAACAACAATGTTACATGGTCCAAGGGAATAACTCCCTTGAAGTAAATTCGGAAACTCAACTAGATGATAGTGCTAGTTCTTCGGTGATGATTATGTTGATGCCGATGCTTTAAATGAAGAACTATCTATTATTTGTGAAAATCTTTTACAAAAATATCAACTCTTGAAAAAGAAAAGCCTTAAACTAAAAGAAGAGAATAAGAATTTGTTTTCTAAACTTGAATTGGTTTTGCAAGAGAAGGAAGAGATTTCAAGTGAACGTGACTCACTTAAATCCCAACTTGACCTTGCATTAAAGGAAAATGAAATTTTGAAAAAAAAATAATTGTGATGATGTTTTGAAGAAGAATGAAATTTTGTCTTCAAAACTTGTTTTTGTTTTAAAAGAAAATGATTCTTTGAAAAACAAAATTATTTCTATTTCAAAGGAATTAGATTTAATTTTTAATAAAAATATTTATTTGAAAAATGATTTAGATACTCATGTTTGCCATGCTAGTGTAGCTTCATCATCTAGCTTACCTATTGCATGCTCTACTTTATCTTCAAGTATTAAAAATGATATTGTGTATTGAAGAAAAGTGTTGATTGTTTGGGCTCCACTTTGAGCTAATGTGCTATGGATCACAAGAAATTGGAATCCATGTTTCGTAAGAAACATGCTCCTCCTATGCATGCATACATATCACGGCATACACATGCTCCTCACGTTCATACACATAACACAATGTATGCTCATGTGTACACTTGTACACATTGTGGACGTAAGGGCCACGTTGTAAAATTTTGCTTAGATAGAATTAATAATTCAAATTTTGCAAATAGATTTGTTTGGGTTAAGAAAGGAGTTAACCCCGATGGACCCAAAAGAGTATGGATACCAAAAATCACTCCTATTTTATTTGATGTAGGTGTGGGCTCTCACATGACGTGAGAGTTGTTGGTGCCTTGAGGTGAATGCGTTCCGAGCTAAACGGTGACAATTTTGGATGCATCGCTTTCAAGGGGAGTTTGATGGGAGGACCACCATGATTTGGAGGTATAGAGAAGTGCCCTCTTGGTTTTGGTAACGATCTCTAACTCCCATTTATGTTTACATGTTTTTAGCTTATTCATTTTTAGCATGTCATATTTTAATGCTCATTATGCCATATGCCATGATAATTAGACTTATAACGTACATATATAGTATTTGAGAGACACCCATGTTTATATGGACTCATATTTTGTGTTCTCACTTTTGTTTAGCTATCATGTATATCATAACTCTAAACATGTGCATTCATATAATGATCATATTAGTTTATGTTTTGTTTTTATGCTTCATGATTTGATTACATGTTTAGATGTAACTTTCATTAAAACTTGTGTATATATTTGTACAACTATTGAGCCATAAATAGATTATTATATGTTTGTACTTGATTGCTCATTTGTACCCATTAGATGTACTAGCATAGCCTAGTTTTGATGATTAATGCATTTCAAACTTGTATTCCATTTTGTACATGTTTTCTTATGTTTTACTTCATGTATATGTTAAATTGTTTAAAATTTTGGATATACATGTATACCCTTGAGTCATTTGCTTTTCAAGCAAATTTTTATTATGGACTCATTTGTGTTTAAGGATGTGTATGTATACCTTAGATTTAGACAAAACATACATATACCTTGGAGTAAGTATTATTTTTGAAAATTAAATCTTCATGTTTTTCAGTTGTAAAGGAATTTCACATGAGCCTTCATTGCCTATTCCCATGATTTTGTGATTACATGATTCTTTTACTTACATTACTTGATGTTTTCTCATGACTTTGTTTTCATGAGTATTATATGTACTATATAGACCTTGTGTTGATTATGTAATTTTCATATTTTCATGGATATATTCTTATTTTATTCCTTTCTTGAAGGATTTCGTACTAGTTTTCAAATTTATCATAAAACTAGTGCGTATTTCTTCATTTTGGAAGAGTTTTCAATTATGCTAAAATTATTTTCAAACTTATTTTTGAAAACCCCTTCCATCGAAGGGTGGTTGGATAGGCGACCATGTTTTGTATGCTCAAATTAAAAATCTTTTTAAATAAGTGCATGATAGGGTGGAAGGTATGAGTTATACACTTGATTCTCATTGTGTTTTCAATTGGTATCACAATTGATATTTATTTTGTATACTCATATTTGTTTCTATATATGTATGCTTCAAACCTCAAATAGTATCAATTTCAATTGTTATTTATATTTATATATAAATGCTTTGATTGTGCTTACTATATCTCTATATCTTAGAGCACAAATTTTGTTATGCTAAGCTTGATTTAGTCCTTAATGACAATTATTTTCAATTGCTATCTTATACAAGCTATGCATCGTTTTCATTTGTATTTCATAAAGGGGGAGAAAAATTCATGTTTTTACCTTTCAATCGGTTTTGTTTACAATTGGTATCTTTGAAAATCACCTAGAGGGGGGTGAATAGGTGATAATGCTAATCAATGGACAAATTAAAAATTAAGATGTAACAATCACCCAACAAGATTCACAAGATGAATGAAAGCAAGTAAATATAGCAATGATGATGATAAGCAAGTAATAAGTGCAAGTAAAGTAAAGTAAGGAGTGCAAGAATGTAAACCAAACGCAAACACAAGGATATGTTATCGAGGTTCGAGCACCCAGCTCTACTCCCCGCCTTCCCCAGAAGGATTCTAGCTACTTCACTATCACAAAGACAGTTACATAATAACCGCAGTACCCAACTCCACAGGAGTACCCGGTAACACAATCTCTTGTACAAGTAATCTTTGGTAGTCAAAAGACCACAAACTCTCTCTTGCAAAAATTCTCTTCCCTTACAAAAGGTCCTTAGAGAACAATGAGTAGGAATGAAGCTCTTGTTGTAAGTGAAGAAAAAAATTAAATCAGAGAGTATTTCAAAAACACTTCAGAAAATGAGAGAGAATTTCAGCACAAAAACCAAGAAACAAAGCTCTTTTGAATGCCTTAAACTTTTGAATTTTTCTTGTAATAATTGTTGTAAACAATCTCCCCCCAAACACCCCTATTTATAGGAGAGGGATAGGGTTTAGGGATAAAACATAATTAGGATTAATCAGAGAGTATTAAGTTTGAAATATATCCCTTAAACTAATTTTAAACACAAAAAGACAAATTTTAAAACAGCCCAGAAAATAGCCGTTTACTGTTCAACGGCTAGTCCGGTCGACCGGTCGGTCGACCGCCTATTCAAAAATAGAGCCGTTATAGGCATACGGTCGACCGCCCGGTCGACCCAACAAACCCGAGAGCAAAGCTACTACAGTCAGGTCGACCGCCCGGTCGACCGGCAAACATGCACACTGATACGTGCATCTGCCAGAACCACGGTCGACTTGCCCGGTCGACCGGACAAGACTGACACAGGCACGGTCGACTGGTGCGGTCGACCGGCTCAGGAAAAAGTTAAGTTTAAAACACAATTTTGAAAAGACTTTGATTTTTATGAAAAATATCTTTAAATAATACTAAGTATAAAACATAAAAATTGATTTGTAGGCAGAGGATTTTGTATCAAAATATTTTTGTACATTTCATAGAAAATCATCTTAGAAACAATATGTGCGCAAAACGTGTGTGATTGAGCTTCAAACCTATCCATCATTCTTTAACAAACTTCTAACCTATAAAACTAAAAATAAATCTTATTGAGCAATCTTTAAGTCTTGAGCCATGCTATGCCTTGCTAGAGCCCCTTCTTCTATATTCCTTCCTTGATATGCAATATGCCTTCTTTACTTCATGAAACCTAGAAGTTGTTGCAATAGCTAAGCAATGGCCTCCAAATATGGTACTAACCTGAAACTTATCTTAAACAAACTCATTAGTACCAAATAGCACTAATTTGGTTTGTCATCATCAAAACTCAATAAATGGAGAGTGTAACCTTTTGGGCCAACAATCTCCCCCTTTTTGATGATGACAAAACAAATAGGCTACAAGATAAAAATATAGGGGAGGAGAAAACTCCCCCTCAAATTATGCTATATAAAGAAAACATTTAAACTCAAACACAAGAATTCATTGAAAACATAAAACATATATGCTCTTGATACCATTTAAACCAATTGAAACAATAATGAAAATCACATGTTATTTTTTGATACTAACAAAACACAAGAATTCTCAAAACGCATGAAACAAAACAAGACAACAAAAACATATATAAACTCATATAAACTCATATGGAACCAAGACCATATAAATTTATTTTTATCATGCACTAACTTATTCTCCCCCTTTTTGTCATATATCAAAAAGGGTTAGGAATCACATGTTTAATCAATAATACAAACATTAAGTTCTCCACAAATAAACGAAAATCTAGCAAAATTAAGAGGTTTAGTGAAAATATTGGCTAGTTGCAAATCCGTAGAAACATAATCAATATCTATATCTCCTTTCTCAAAATGATCTCTAAGAAAGTGATATCTAATCTCAATGTGCTTGGTCTTACTATGTTGATTTGCATTCTTAGTCATGTGTATAGTACTAGTATTATCACAAAATATTTTTATATGATCAAAATGCAAATCAAAATCAAGGAGAGTATGTTTCATCCAAAGGACTTGTGCACAACAAGCCCCCGCGGCAACATACTCCGCCTCGGCGGTTTGAGAGTGCTACGGAATTTTGTTTCCTAGAGGACCATGAAACAAGACAATTACCAAGAAATTGACATGTCCCACTAGTACTCTTTCTATCTACTCTACAACCCGCATAGTCGGCATCCGAATAACTCGTCATTGAGAAGTCTCCGATTTTCGGATACCATAGACCCATCCCAATAGTGCCCTTAATATAACGAATAATGCGTTTTACTGCAATAAGATGCGACTCTTTAGGACACGATTGAAATCTAGCACAAAGACACACACTAAACATGATATCCGGCCTACTTGCCGTTAAATATAAAAGACTTCCTACCATGCTTCTATATAATTTAATATCAACATTTTTACCTTGGTCATCTTTATCAAGCTTGGTTGTAGTTGCCATGGGAGTGTTGCAAGTCTTTGAGCCTTCAAGTCCAAACTTCTTTACGAGTTCCTTTGCGTACTTGGCTTGACTTATGAACGTCCCATTTTGCAATTGCTTGATTTGGAGTCCAAGGAAGAAATTGAGCTCACCCATTGAAGACATTTCAAATTCAAGTTGCATGACCTTTTCAAAATCCTTGCATAAAAGCTCATTAGTAGAACCAAAAATTATATCATCTACATAAATTTGCACAATTAATATATCATTATCAACATGCTTAGTAAATAGAGCTGTGTCTACTTTACCTTTAACAAAATCATTTGAAATTAGAAAACTAGAAAGCCTTTCATACCAAGCTCTAGGAGCTTGTTTCAATCCATATAAAGCTTTATCAAGTTTAAAACAAAATCGGGATGAACATGATCAACAAAACCGGGAGGTTGAGAAACATAAACTTCTTCATTAATAAAATCATTCAAAAATGCACTTTTCACATCCATTTGAAAAAGTTTAAAATTTTTAAAAGATGCAAAAGCTAGTGTCATCCGTATGGCTTCAAGCCGTGCTACGAGTGCAAAGGTCTCCTCAAAGTCAATTCCCTCAACTTGAGTGTAACCTTGAGCCACTAACCTAGCTTTATCCCTAATGACATTTCCGGACTCATCCATCTTGTTTCTAAAGATCCACTTAGTACCAATTATTGGTCTATCGTGGGGCTTAGGAACAAGGTGCCAAACTTGGTTGCGCTCAAATTGATTGAGTTCCTCTTGCATGGCAAGCAACCAATATGGGTCCGTCTCGGCTTCGAGAATGCCTTTGGGTTCAAAATGAGAAATGAAAGCACAGTTACCACATAGGTCATGGAGTTTGGAGCGCGTTGTGACTCCTTTAGATGCATCACCCAAGATGAGCTCCTTAGGATGATTTTGTAGCGTATTTCTAAGCTTTAGGAAGCGGTTGAGAGCTTTTCTCTTTATCCTCTTGAACATCACCAATTGATTCTTGCTTTTCTTCTTGAGCGGGTGAGTCCTTCAAGGATAGTTTCTCCATGTTTTCACCTAATGGTTCAATCTCTATAACATTCTCAACAAACACATTAGATTCTTCAAATTTAACATGCATGGTTTCTTCAATAGTATGTGAAGATCTATTAAATACTCTATATGCTTTGCTAGTAGAAGAATATCCAACAAAGATAGCTTCATAAGCCTTAGCATCAAATTTACCCAAATTCTCCTTAGTATTTAAAACAAAACACTTGCATCCAAAAACTTTAAAATATGCAACATTAGGTTTTCTAGAATGATACATTTTAAAAGATGTTTTGGAAGAATTCTTACACACATAAATACGATTTGAAATATAGCATGCGGTGTTTACGGCCTCGGCCCATAAATATTGAGGGAGGTCATATTCACTTATCATTGTCCTAGCCATCTCTTGAAGTGTTCTATTTTTCCTTTCTACTACTCCATTTTGTTGTGGAGTCCTAGGACAAGACATTTCATGCTTGATTCCCTTTTCATCACAATAAGTCATGAAGAGTTGGTTAACAAACTCACCACCTCTATCACTCCTTATTCTCAAAATCGAAAAACCTTTTTCTTTTTCAACCCTTTTTCGAAAAATTTTGAAATGAGAAAATGTTTGATCTTTATTGTGCAAGAAGAAAACCAAGTGAAACGGGAAAAATCATCAACTAAAATAAATGCAAATCTACTACCATTTAAACTTTTAGTTTGTGTTGGTCCAAAAAGATCCATATGAATTAGTTCTAAGGGCCTAGTAGTCATGATATCCTTAATTGGTTTGAAGGAAGACTTGGTTTGTTTCTCAAGTTGACACGCACCACAAATGCGGTCTTTCTCAAACTTCAAGTAAGGTATATCCTTTACTAAATCCTTAGAATTAATTCTAGCAAGATGGTCAAAAGATGCATGTCCTAATCTTCTATGCCAAAGCCAAGAATTTTCATCAAAAGCATTCAAGCATTTAGTAGAACAATCTAAATTAAGCATGTCAATAATATAAACATTATTATCACGAAAACCGGTAAGAATACAATCATCGGATTTAACATAAAAAATCTTGCAAGAAGTATCATCAAAAACAACTTTAAGTCCACGGTCACAAAGTTGACTAATGCTAAGCAAATTATGTTTTAAACCATCAACTAAAACAACATTCTCTATAATAGGAGATGCACCAATTTGAATGTTACCTATACCGATGATAGTTCCTTTGGAGTCATCCCGAAGGTGACGGAGCCACCTTCCATGTACCTTGATAGGGTTGTAAAGTTATTGATATCCCATGTCATGTGTCTTGAACAACCACTATCAAGGTACCACCGCTCCCTACGTCTTGGAGCCTTGGTGTGTACCTACATCAAATAATTTAGGACTTGATTTTGGTACCCACATTTTCTTGGGTCCTAAAGAGTTAGTTTCATTAACCCAAACAAGATTATTTGTTCTATTTGATTGATCATAACAAAACTTAGCTAAATGTCCATTTTTATCACAATATGTACATCTATACACTCTACCATATTTAAAAGCATAGTGAGTGTGTGATTTGTGAGCATGAGAATTGTGAGTATGAAAATGAGAAGATTTGTGTGTAGTGTGAGCATGAGGAATCTTAACATGTGAATCTTTAGCATGAGAGGTGTGCTTTTTAGAAAACTTTTCTTCAAGCCTCTTGGTGTTAAAGCACAATCTTTCAAAACCTTTTCAAAATTAACCATTTTAGATTTAAAAGAAGTAATTTCTTTTTCATTTACAATAGGAGCTTTCGCCTTACAAGAAACCTTGTAGGCACTAAATTCATTTTGAATAGAAATAAGTTTTGAAGAGATATCATCCTTTTCTTTAGAAACCATACCAAGTTGATTTTTAAGAAAAGCAACTTCCTTTTGTAATTTAAGACATTCAATTTTCTTATTATCATAAGTTTCGGAGAGTTCAACAAAGGCATGCACAATAACTTCTTTACTCAAACCATCATCTTCCTCATCAAGAGATTGAGGGGTTACCTTTGGTGTGTTTGCCATGAAACACATATTCGCGTATCCGCTTCTTCTTCTTTGGACTCGCTTTCCGAATCCCATGTTGCCTTATAAGCTTTCTTTTCTTCCGACTTCTTTGGCTTGAAGGAGGAGGTCATCTTCTTTTTGAACTCCGGCAATCTCCCATGATGTGTCCTAGCCTTCGGCAATTGAAACATATAATTCTTTTCTCCTCTTTGCCTTCAAACTTTCTTTGAAAGTTGAGCTTTTTCTTCCGGTACAATCTTTTCATGTTTCGCACAAGGAGGGAGAGCTCCTCATCTTCTTCTTCATCTTCTTCATCGTCTTCAAGGGTGGATGAAGACTTGAAAGCTATTGATTTCTTCTTTGTTGGAGCGGGCCTCTTCTCTTACTTTCTTCTCCATCTCATGGGTCTTTAAGTTCCCAATGAGGCTAATGAGGTCCATCTCATCCTTGTCGTTTAACTCCTTTAAGGTGGTGGCCTTATCTCCCAAGATGGAGGAAGCGCCCGAATTACTTTCCGCACCTTTTGATCGTTGGAGATGACATCGCCTAAGGAAGAAAGAGCATTAGTAATTTTAGTAAACCTTGTAATCATAAAATCAATAGTTTCATCATCAAGCATTTTAAATGATTCATATTGAGACCTCAAGAGATTTATCTTAGCTCTCTTGACTTGTGAAGTCCCTTCATGTGTGACCAATAAGTGTTGCCAAATCTCATAGGCGGATTGGCAATGAATTACCCGTGTAAGGTCATCCTCATTCAAGGCGTTAATAGGGAGTTTTGGGCCTTGGAGTTTGCCTCATATTCTCTAAAGTTGAAGTCGGTCCAAGTGCTCTCATCACTATCGGGTGCTACATAGGGTTTGGTCAAGGATTTAGCTACCAAACTACCTAGGGATTGCAAGAAGATAGTCATCCTAACCTTCCAAGTAGGGAAGTTTAGTCCATCAAATTAGGTGGGGATTTAATATTGTCGGCCATGTTTACTAGTGTATGAATGGATGAATGAAATGTTGATTAGCAAATTTTAAGGATCTCTCTATGGATGTTAAGCCAAACCTAGAGTCCAAGCTCTGATACCAATTGAAAATCACCTAGAGGGGGGGTCAATAGGTGATAATGCTAATCAATGGACAAATTAAAAACTAAGATGTAACAATCACCCAACAAGATTCACAAGATGAATGAAAGCAAGTAAATATAGCAATGATGATGATAAGCAAGTAATAAGTGCAAGTAAAGTAAAGTAAGGAGTGCAAGAATGTAAACCAAACGCAAACACAAGGATATGTTATCGAGGTTCGAGCACCCAGCTCTACTCCCCGCCTTCCCAGAAGGATTCTAGCTACTTCACTATCACAAAGACAGTTACATAATAACCGCAGTACCCAACTCCACAGGAGTACCCGGTAACACAATCTCAAGTACAAGTAATCTCTGGGTAGTCAAAAGACCACAAACTCTCTCTTGCAAAAATTCTCTTCCCTTACAAAAGGTCCTTAGAGAACAATGAGTAGGAATGAAGCTCTTGTTGTAAGTGAAGAAAGAAAATTAAATCAGAGAGTATTTCAAAAACACTTCAGAAAATGAGAGAGAATTTCAGCACAAAAACCAAGAAACAAAGCTCTTTTGAATGCCTTAAACTTTTGAATTTTTCTTGTAATAATTGTTGTAAACAATCTCTCCCCAAACACCCCTATTTATAGGAGAGGGCTAGGGTTTAGGGATAAAACATAATTAGGATTAATCAGAGAGTATTAAGTTTGAAATATATCCCTTAAACTAATTTTAAACACAAAAAGACAATTTAAAACAGCCCAGAAAATAACCGTTTACTGTTCAACGGCTAATCCGGTCGACCGGTCGGTAGACCGCCTATTCAAAAATAGAGCCGTTACAGGCATACGGTCGACCGCCCGGTCGACCCAACAAACCCGAGAGCAAAGCTACTACAGTCAGGTCGACCGCCGGTCGACCGGCAAACATGCACACTGATACGTGCATCTGCCAGAACCACGGTCGACTTGCCCGGTTGACCGGACAAGACTGACACAGGCACGGTCGACTGGTGCGGTCGACCGGCTCAGGACAAAAGTTAAGTTTAAAACACAATTTCGAAAAGACTTTGATTTTTATGAAAAATATCTTTAAATAGTACTAAGTATAAAACATAAAATTGATTTGTAGGCAGAGGATTTTGTATTAAAATATTTTTTTACATTTTATAGAAAATCATCTTAGAAACAATATGTGCGCAAAAACGTGTGTGATTGAGCTTCAAACCTATCCATCATTCTTTAACAAACTTCTAAACCTATAAAACTAAAAACAATCTTGTTGAGCAATCTTCAAGTCTTGAGCCATGCAATGCCTTGCTAGAGCCCCTTCTTCTATGTTCCTTCCTTGATATGCAATATGCCTTCTTTACTTCATGAAACCTAGAAGTTGTTGCAATAGCTAAGCAATGGCCTCCAAATATGGTACTAACCTGAAACTTATCTTAAACAAACTCATTAGTACCAAATAGCACTAATTTGGTTTGTCATCATCAAAACTCAATAAATGGAGAGTGTAACCTTTTTGGGCCAACAATCTTACTCTCTCTCTTTATATTGAAAAATGATATTTGTAAATTGATATCTTACTTTTCAATTGGTTTCCTACGCTCCTAATGAAAATTATTTTAAATTGGTATATGTTTCATTTTCAATATTGGAATCAAGAATCTTAAATGATATCATTCTCTATTTGGTATCTCTATTGCAAAATGATTTTAGTGTTTAACCAAAAAGATTGGTTTATGTTTTTTAATTGGTATCATGTTTAAGTTGCTATTGGTATCATAATTTGGTATCAAAATGTTTTAATTGCTTATATGCAAGGGAAGCTTAACATCTTCTCTATATATATATTCATGTTGAGTGTATCTCATATTGAGGAGCTTGACCGCTTTTCTTTATGTCTTACATGTGTGTAGAGGGAGCTTCACATCTCCTTTTATACATTATATATTATACTTTATGTGTTAGGTTTAGTCATCTCTTTTCATATAAATGCATGTATGCAGGGGGAGTTAACTTCACGTCTCGTCTCTTCATGAATGTATATAGCATATACACCTTTATTGTTTTGTTTTATGCCAAAAAAAGGACGAAAAATATTATTTATGCCTTTAGTGTTTGCACCCATTTGTTGATGAATTAACAAAAAAGGGGAGAGAAATTTGGAGTTTTATATATGCATGTTTGTTTAATTTGTTATCTTTTACCATTGGTATCAAGAGCATCTTTTGTTGATATCAAGAGCAGCATTGTTTTAAGAACATTTTTATTTTAAAATTGGTATCAAGAGCATGTTTATTTCATTGGTATCAAAGATCATGTTTACGCATATTTATGTTGAGCATTTACTGCATATCTTTATTGTTTATTGCTATGCATGACTTAAGGGGAGCTTCTATGAAGCTTAACTTTAATCCGAGTGAAGGGGGAGCTTCTATGAAGCTTAACTTTAATCCATGCATATATAACTCCATGAGTTTTGTCATCATCAAAAGGGGGAGATTGTTGGCCCAGAGGCCCTTCACTCTAATTTGATGATGATTAACTAATGTAGTTATTGTTTACTAATAATCATGTGATATTTAGTTTCAGATATTTGATCAAGATATTAGTAGGTGATTAGCTTCAACAAAGGTGTTTTGGAGCTATCACATGTTGATTCAAGAGCTCGAGCGTCAAGATCAAATTTAGCACTCGGTTGGAGTCAAGCTCGTTGGATCGTGTTTGGATCGAGTCGACTTGGAGACGGAGTTCTGCAAGAAGACATCGGTTTGTTTAGTCTAAGATTGTTTAGATCTCATTGTAAAGATTAGATAATGTTAATATGCTCAAGTTCACATACACACACAAGTTTTTAAGTTTATTTGTTTGGTTTTCGGTTTAACCGGTTCTGTTTTTCATATATATGGTTTTCATGAATAGATAAATCAAAACAAGTTTACATGGTTTAATGTATATTAGATTTGATCAATATACATCTATGCTTCATCGATTTAGAAAAACTAACTTTGATAAGTCTATTTCATGAGTTAGAGTTTTGTATTTAAACAAAACTTATTTTTGTATTTTATGTCAAAAATATAGATATAATATCCATGTATATTGGATTATATCCATACACATGCTTCAAAGTTGTTCAAATATCATGTTTTTTGTATTTACATGTGTTTTGGAAAAATCGGATTTTCACTTTAAAGTTTGGTTTTGGAAAAAACGGATTTTGGTTTAAGGTAAATTTTCAAGAACACAAAAATGGTTCAAATTGTTAGAATATGTGTTGAATTTTACTCACATATTTGTATTTTAAAGATCTTATAAGAACATTTTTGTGAAATTTATGTGATTTTTTGAGATTTTTTAGCAGGTAAATTTACCAAGTTTTTAATCCCTAAAAGTTTGACCAGGCTGTCTGCCGGTCGACCGACGTGCACAGAACGTGCACGCAGCCCAGGCTGGAAGGCTGATCGACCGGGTCGGTCGACCGCCAGAGAGCTTTTGCTCTCTGGAAATGGCCCGGTCGACCGGCAGATAGCTCTGCTCTTTATTTCTAGTTTCCGGTCGAACAGCAGGTCGACCGGTGGCTTAACGGTCATAATTATGACCATTGGCCGGTCGACCGCCCGATCGACCGGAAGGGTAATTTTGCCCTTTGCAAGACTGCCAACGGGCAGATTTCTTTGGGGCTATATATACCCCATTTCTTGAGCTGTTTTACATAAGTTTTAGAGAGCAAAAGTTTCAATCTTTACAAGTGTTTTGTAGTAAGTTTTTAAAAGAGTTTTGGGTTTAAAGATTTGATCTTTATTTATTTTTAAAAGGGTTGAAAAAAATCAAGAAAAGGAGAAGTCTTTAGGATTGATTTTTGATCTTCATTTCTATAGCTATTTTAGAAGTTTCCCAAGAGTTTTTCCATGTGTTTTTGATTTTCAAACTCTTTAGTTTTCTCACACTTGAGCTATCATATCTATCATATCTATTAGCATCTATTTTTGTGGGAAAATTAATTTGTGGTTGTTGATACCACCAAGTGTTGCAAACCCTCCTTAATTTGTGATATCCCTCTAGTGAGAGGTGATTGTGTTGATATCCCTCTAGTGAGAGGTGATTGTGGAGGTTGTGTTGGCTAAGTGCCTTATCCCTCAAGTGTGAGGTAATTGTTGTTTGGCTTTGTGCCTATCCCTCAATTGTAAGGTTGATATTGTGTTGTCTTTGTGCCTACCTCTAGCGAGAGGTTGTATTTATTTGAGAGAGGAGTTGTGTACTCCTAGTTGTATTTGCCCAAATTCTTAGTAGAGGTTCCCTGTGTGAGAAGTCCTGTGTGGACGATATAGTGAAAATCCTTCTGTGCGAAGGCGGGGACGTAGAGCTGGGTGCTCGAACCTCGAAACATATCTTTGTGTTTGCGTTTGATCCACTATCTCTAACTCTCTCTCTCATATTGTGCCTTGCATCATTTCATATTGTCCATATCATTTATATGCTTGAATTTGTTTGTGTGCCTCACTTGTGTTCAACCAAAAGAGCTTCATATAGCACCTCAACTCTTATTTAAAGGAATTTAGAGGAGATAGTCCAGAGCCCTTCACCGGGAATTCGACTACACTCTTTGATTACACTAATGTGTTGCATTTAGTACTTAATTCTACATTATTTGTCATTAGATTAGCCTTACACCTATTCACCCCCCTCTAGATGTACTTTCAAAGAAGGTGCAAGTCTCTGAATTGTAACGCTACAGGATAGCGTAAAAATGTTGCGTACTTTGTGGATGGCCATATTGGACAGCCCTGACAGCCTCGTACAGCCCAACCTGTAGCAGAAGGTCACCAAGTTCTGCCAAGACAAACCCTACCATTCTACACCACCAGTGCTTGTCAGTAGAATGAACCCAGCCGGTCACACGAAATTCAGGAAGGAAGTCACCCCCACCTCTAGGAATTGTTGAAAGAAGGTGGTTCCAAGCTGGGGGATCTCTCCCTTTGGATATTCAGTCCTGACCAAGCCAGGGTGCAATCCCAACACACACCTCCCATGTCCGATGGTGTAGGCTTGGTGGACACCTATCTTGCCCAAAGAGACTCCAGAGTAGGTTTGACCAAGTCCCAATCCATTATTCGGCGCACAGGCATGTGTTGCAGATATTCCTGGGGATATGTCCTCCTATGTTCGGAAGGAAGAATTTTCTATCGCCAATTCGACATAGCCATTTGTAGTTCCCATCATAACGGGCAACGTCATCTTCTTCGATTGAGTCACCAAAGAAGAAACCAGGCTTCCTCAGTAGAGTGTAGGAATCTGACTCAAACTGGCCATCAGATAGGATCTCCGAAAGTGTCAACATACTGGCCTTGGTGATCCTCTCTTTTCGCTCCTTTAACTTGCCAGTAGTCACAATAGTAGTCCTCTGGAGCGCGAAGGTCAAGTTTGGATCAGCGCCACCTATGTGCCGAAAGTGGCACTGCTTGGATAAGGGGATGGAAGAGTATCGCACCGCAAAGAAGACGACACTTAGTCAGAATCTAAAAGAAAATGGTTAAGTGTTTGGAACTCAAATGCGAAAATCAACAAACCCGCGTTTAAGCAGGGATGCAAGGCTTGCATGAAGCCTGCGTTTTAAAATTCATAACTTAGAAATTTTTCTAAGTGTTGGACTCAGACGCGAGACTCAGTGAAATCCACACCTCACCTTAAAGACGCAAGGATCACATGAGGTCCACGTCTGAACCTTCCTTACTTAGAGAAATTCTGAGTATTGAGTTCAAAATGCAAGGTTCGACGAAGCCCGCGTTCAATAGTCAGATACGAACTCAAGCTGATAAAGCGAAGATGCAAAGGTCGTCAAATTCGCGTCTTGCCTACTAATGCAGGAGCCGCGTTTGAAAGTTAAACATGGCATGAGCCTCGCATTGGCGGTTCACATTCAGAAGAGACTTAAGAGTTAAGAGAACTCCTTAAGCCTCTTCAATGGCAGAAACCAGTTCAGATGATGTTTCATTACCTGAAATGGGGGCCTCCTACGTGGAAGGACCACCCATTTGGGCCTCTGGAGCGATAGCGCTCGAGGACGAGGCAACATGCTTGGTTTTTGGCACCATTTCAACCGTGAGATTGGTGTCATAAATGAAGGAAAATGGAGAAAGCTCTAAGCTTTTCTTAACCCTCAACATAAGACTTAGCGAAGAAGAAGAAGAGTCTAATGATGACTCTTGAAAGACTGTTGTCTTTTATAGGCACAGTGATCCGCAGATATACGCGGCGCATGTTTCGAGGCCTAATCCTCGACAGACGCGTGGCATGCATCTTAAATAGACGCGAATTTCGCGCATTAAAGGAAGGATGTCCCCCTCAACTCCACCAGACACGTGGTGACGCGCCTATAACACGTGTCTCGCGTTTAATAAAGTCGCGTCCCTCTAAAGTTCGTGACTCTTCAGCAAGGTCAGAGTTGTGTCTATTTAACAGAGTGAGAGCCGTGTCTTCACTACAAAGGTTGCATCCCTTGAAAGGCTGCGCCTATTTAGCAAAGTAATAGGCGCGTCTCCACTTTGAATAAGGGCTACATCTCTAAAGCGACACGATCTCTACGTCTACAAGACTTGTATTCAGTCTTCACTTCTGCAAATAGTTCAACAATACACTGGCACAAGCAGACGACTGTTTACCTCCGGTTCAACAGTACAACAATAACCAGCTCAGAGCACCGAGCAGGTCTGGACTGCGTATCTAGACACTCACCACGATCATGTCTGTGGCTTCAAAGGATTTTACAGTACACTCACGAAGATCACATTCCAGACAGGTTCAAGCTCGGAGTATCTCAAATAATTGTCAGTTCAATCATGAGAAGTATGAATTCAACTAGAGTCCAAAGTATTTCAAAATTCATCCCAGTCAACTGCGGAATATTAAAAACTTTGAAGGGGGTTCTGTAGATTGTCCAAAAATCACTGAGGATAAGTCATCAGAAAGTAGAGTCCAAACTCCAAACGCAAGGCTATCATAGCCACTAGCGCAATACCAAGACGCGAAGGTTGAAACCCACGTCTCAACATTGCTACCAAGACGCAGAGCTTGAAGGTCACGTCTCATCATTACCGAAGTACCAAGATGCGAGGGTCAAAACTCGCGTCTCTACTTCACCACAATGACAAAGACATAGAGCCCGAAGCCCATGCCTCACATAAAGCTTGATGCAGAACTTGAAGCTCACATTTTAACCAAATGCGAAGCTTAAGCGTTACCTTAACGGCTAAACGCGAGGATTGAAGCCCGCATTTCAACTACAGAGGAACCATGCGTCTCTGTTATAACTGCCCTCATTACTAGGTCAATTACTGCCCACGTAATGAGGGAGTTAACCCCCATTATGAAGAGTTTTTAGAGGACAGTTTTAACCCTAAAACCCCTATAAATAGCTCAGTTCCCTATTGAGCAAGGGGAAAGTTTTCTTGGTAGGAAGTTTTTCTTGGTCGGAAGTTTTAGTGAGAGGAACTTTGGTTGTAAGCCTTAGAAAGACCAGAATCTCCTGCTGAGAAATACAAAAGAGAAAAACTCTTCTAATAACTTGCTGAGTTCAAGTTTGTTTTCTTTGCCTAAAGTCTCTTTGAGATTTTTGTTAGACAGAAGCTGTGCTATTTCGTCCACGGTCCAAAGAGAAGATTCCTAAGAGATCGTAACGTTCACCCGGTCAACGGAAAATAAGATTCACTTTTCATTGCTACATCAAGAACCCAACACTAAACAAAGGAAAGATTTGGGCTTGAATATCTTCCTTCTCTTGTAATAGGAGTATTGATCCGTTGTAAATTTTCATTGATTCAAGAAAATTTTACAACCTGTATTTTCAATTTTCCGACACCAAACAGCAACCTCTAAGAAATCTTAAGTAACTCAGAGGCTTACAGGGACAATTGGCATATATTCAGAGATTTATATCAAGGGCACTGTCAACCCTTCACCAAATTAATGAAGAAGGGAGCTTATTCGTTTGTGACAGTGCTTGCCAACAAGTATTTGCATAGATCAAGGAGTATCTCATACACCCTCCCATTTTGGTAGCTCCAGTATCAGGAGAACCTTTTCTATTATATGGTCAAGCTATGGATCATTCCTTAGGAGCTTTGCTAGCTTAAAATAATGATCAAAATCATGAATAGGCAATCTACTACTTGAGTATAACAATGATCAGGCGGAGCATCATTACAACCCGATCCAGAAGGTATACTTAGCCTTAGTCTTTGCCATTCAAAAGATGCGACACTATCTTGTGGGGCAACGCATTCACGTCATCTCTAGAGTTAATCTTTTACAATTACTTATGACAAGACCATCTTCGCTGAATTACAGATTAGCGAAATGGGCTATATTACTCTCACAATACGAGATGCAATTCATGCCACAAAAGGCGATCAAAGGTCAATCAATGGCAGATTTTCTGGCCGATCATCCAGGTCCAAGAACTTTAAAACTTTATGACGATCTTCCAGACGAGATTGTATAAGTTAACTTGATCAACGTCTCCTCAGAAGAACAAGTGTGACAATTATTCTTCAACGGAGCATTAAGGACAAGTTCCGAGGGAAATATCATCGTAGGTATGGGGTTAGTACATATTTTCCCATATAATTACGTGATCTCTCGTGTATTCTCATTAACTGAGCCATGTTCTAATAATATTTAGAACACAACGCTCTCTTAATTGGGATGCAACTTGCAGAAGAGATTGGAGTCAAAAATCTCGAAGCATATGGTGACTCAAAGCTCATCGTCAACAAGTTCTCAGGGAGTATGAAGTCTGACATGAAGCCTTAGTGCCCTGTCACAACGCGACCATTGACATGGCAGAGAAGTCTAAAAACTTCTACATCGACCATGTACCATGTCAGCAAAATGCGCATGCAGATACAATGGCGTCTCTCGTTGCCTCATTGGCCCTTCCAGCCGAGCCATAGAGAGAGTACTTGTCTATAGTCGTGACTTGTATTTTTGCAAAACTCACCCTTGAAGACAGTAAAACTCCAAGAGGAGACTTTTAAATTAAAGAGATTCTTGAGACTTCGATAAGTTTCGAACTTAGGGATTAACAATTCCCTTACATTGACTTTGTTTTATATGGTATGTTGCCCAATGACCCTAAAGAGGCAGCTGTTATTATAAGGAAAGCTCCTATGTTCTATACAATGAGATCACGCGACATTGCATCACTGGCCGTATGATGGAATCTTACTATGATGCCTTTCACATAAAGAGGTACATGAGGCACTCAAAGAAGCTCATGATGGCACATGTGAAGCTCACCAACCCGGACCTAAGCTCAGAGATTGGTTCGAAGACTGGCTACTATTGGCTGAAGATGATCCCTGACGCTGTCACTTATGCTATGAGATGCCATGTCTGTCAGGTTTGCGATGACTTCGTTCATCAAGCACCGGGACACCTTCACCAATGTCCTCTTCATGGCCATTTGAGATATAGGGAATGGATGTTATTGGACCTATCAACCTTCCAACATCAAAAGGACATTGCTTCATCTTGGCCATAACTAATTACTTCTTTAAGTGGGCAGAAGCAGTTTCCTTGAAGGAGTAAAGAGACATCAAATATGATCAAGTTCATCAAGCATTACGTGCTCTACGGCTTTGTTTACCCTGATGAAATATCCACGATAATGGACCCAATTCGTCAGCCAAGCATCTAGAGGTTCTATAATAAATTCAGAATCCAAAGTGTGCCATCAACGACGTACTATCCAGCTGCCAACGACCTTGCAGAAGTCTTCAACAAGACTATTGAAAATCTTCTCAAGAAGTTTGTCTTAAACAGCCAACGCAACTGGGACAACAAATTAGGTGAATGCTTGTGGGCTTACCGCATGACAGTGAGAACTCTGACAAAAGCCACGTCGTTTTTCTTAGTATATGGGTGTGAGTTGTACTTCCACTAAAATTCAAATCCCATCCCTCCAAGTTGCCTTGACAACCAGGATGATGGATGAAGAGAAGCATCGATTGCGACCCAGGAGTTGAAAGTTTTAGATGACAAACATATAATCGAGCTCAATCAAGCCTAACAGCAAATCGAGCTCTATCAAGCCTGAATTTCTAGAGCTTTTAATAAAAAAGTTAGAGAATGGATTTTCAAGAAGGGCGGCCTTGTCTTAGCTGTCAGAAGACCCATGGTTATGATATGTAAGAAAAATTTCCTATCCAAATGAGAAAGACCATTTATTGTAGAGTCAATCTACTCAAATGAAGCATACAGCCTCATAACTCTGGAAGGCGATACGTGTTGACACTCCAAAAAGACAAATTTCCAGGCAGCACTTCACCATGTCCGAACAGTGTCTAACTTGTCGACACTTTCAAAAGAGAAGTCGCAAACAGGCTGAAGATCTATTCAACCCTAATAGACCAGATAGTGATTTGGACTCTACTGATCCAGTGAAGAGACAGTAAGCCAATTGTTGTCATCTGAAGAAAATCTAGGAAGCTAAATACCCAGCTTTGCTAATCTTCTAGCTTCGCCTGAGGCTCTATAAAGCTCAACTGAGAGCTATCGTCCAGCGCTGCTGAAGAGCCCTCGCTAAACTTCACTGCAAGCTTTGCAGATAGCTCAGTAGCTTCGCTTGAGCTTAGCTTCGCATGAAGCTCTTTCCTTAGCTCCACCATGAGTTAGCTCTGCCGCGAGCTTATATGGTCAATTTTGACCATTAAATCTCAGTACAAGATTGATGTAATCTTTATCACATATTTGACAGTTATTTGCTTGATCTAATCACTTCTCAATCAGTTGGAGAAGATCAAGGCAAATCTCCTAATAGATGAAAGAATCAAGAGATTGTTGTAACAAATCTTAAACCAGCTGGCTAAGGACTATGCGCGGGGGTCTCTAACTTCGCTCCAGCTATGATTAGCTTCGTTGCGAAGCTATTCTGGCTCAAGAAGCAAAGTTAGATCAGACTGATTAAATTAATTTGCTGATTTTAAGAGGGGCTGTTACACCTCACAATGCCTATAAATAGCCAATTTCTAGCAGGCTAGGGGTTAGATTTTTCCTATCAAAGTTAGAGGCTGAAGATTCTAGTTGATCTTTTCAGAGAGATTGTTCTCTAAGCTCTCCAATCTTTTAGAGAACCTTGCTTCTCTTCCAGGAGCTAATACCCTCCTGGTCTTCCTTCCTCAAAGAATTTTAAAATCAGGCAAGAGGGAATCCTTAGACAGAAGACTCAAAGACTCAATCACTCACATCGTCAACAGAGCAAAGTGGTCGCACGCTGACCAGACTTCCACGGGTGTACTTTCCCAGGAACTCTAAGATAAGAGAGTTCTTGTAATTTTTATTCTTTTGATCAATTACTTATAATTCTCCTCAACTTCTGTAAAGTTTTCTCATGTTATGAAAAACAAGATGGCGACTTCCCTGGGGAATATCTTCTCCAACAATGAGAAAATAACACTGCAATGTGATGATGAGACCCTTGGATCTACTGCCGAGACATTGGTCATCTAGTTTGACCAAGAGAGGTTCAAGAAAGTCCTCTCTAAGGGTGACAAAAGTCCTTCGAATGTGGCAAGCACAGGAAGATCTCGGTGGTTAGATCTCCTCTAACCACTATCGAGAAGTAAGTCTTTGATAAGACTAAGAAGGCCATCTGTAGGCCTGAATCAGCTTCATGCGAAGCTAAACAGACTTTTTTGAAGTCTGTCTTAGTCTCAATAGAGACTCATGTTACTTCGCATTAGCGCCTATGCGCTGCGCGCGAAGCTAAAACAACCTCTAAGGCTATCTGGATTGCGAAGTCCAGTTCAGCCTTATGCGAGGCTAAAAGTTCTCTGATCTCAGCTTTTGATGAATCTTGTAAAGTTTCTGGCTATGAGGCAATTTCATCTCTGCTCAGAGCTTAGCCTTGCTTCTCTTGCGAAGCTAAAGGTAAAGTACCCATCAATGCTTAAAGCGAAGCTCTGCCCTCAGCTGAAGCCACTCTTAGCTGCGAAGCTAGAGTTGAAGCACCCTCTGGTGCTAACAGCAAAGTTATTTCGCTTCAGAACAGAGCATTACTCAGTAATGCTAAAGCACCAGGTGCTCACATAGCTTGCCTCACAGCGAAGCTATGACTTCAGCCAAATCAAGGCTTACCAAGCCTATAAGACTAAGTCTAGGGCCAATCCTAAGACTTTTCAAGCCATCTGGGCTAACTTCTAGCCTCCTTGGTCTCCATGTTGGATCGATTGTGTTAGGTCAGCATAAACTTGCGGAAATTTCTGAACAACAAACGGAAATCCAACCCTGAAAAGCAAGCTCGCATCTCACTGTCCCAGTGTGGATGAGCAGGGTGTCAACTGGAGACTGTGCACTCCGCTGACTATTGTTAGGGGTCAATCCCTACAATGCCTCTTCCAAACAAACTATCAGTATTGGAACGTTTGTCAGCTCTGACCTCCAAAGATTCCAAGTCTAAAAGGAAGAGAAAAGCCAGGAAACCTCACCTCGCCGCAGTCTCTGTCAACATGACAAGTAGAGGGGGAGATCTGACATGATCTCGAAGAGGGAGACAAGGGGTTCAGGTACCCTTAGTCCGATCTTTAGACCTTGACTACAACCCAGGCTTAAGTCAGATTCTGATTGAACCTGAAAGTACCTTTCGAGGTACCCGCTCTGGGGTTGCGATACCCTATAACTATGGACCCCTTTTCTTCCAGAGCAATATCACCAGAGCCATTAAGAAGCCTTTTTCAATGGTCAGATAATGAAGGATAAGCTAGTGGATATGCTTCTTCTGTTACCATTAGCTCTGAGCAAACAGGGATGATGTCAATTAACATGGCCGACAACAACTTCGATGAAGATCTCCATCAGCAAATGGAGGCACAAGAGCAAACCTCAAGGACTCAGCAAGAAGCCTTGAAAAATATCTAGCAGATATTAGCTCAGCTCTTGGTCAATCAAAACATCAACGACACTAGTAGTAATCACAATGAGGAGTATAACAACGATGAATATCCTAAGATTGAGAAGTCAAAGAAAGCTCCTCAGTCGATGCCAAGGTAATCAAAGGAATCTAAGCTCAGATTGCATCTCTAACTCAGAGGGATGAGCTCAAGAAAGTAGAGATGATGCGTCCTTACCCGCTGAAATGGGACTCAGTTTTCTATCCACCAAAGTTCAAGCCACCTACGTTGCAAATGTATGATGGCTAGAGCTCGCCAAATCAGCACATCTACTACTTTTGATCGCAAACTAGCAACGTGATAGACAATGACACTATCATGACCATACTATTCATCGACACCCTTAAGGGGATAGCCTTTGGTTGGTTCAGAAGTCTACCCAGCGGCTCCATTAATTCTTGGATTGACCTAGAACTTGGTTCCTCTCTCATTTTATGAGGATGACACCGAGGTGGCTATGGACAGGCTCCTCTCGACAGTCCAGAAAGGAGAATAACCCATGCGAGAATATATTGAAAGGTTCCGCAACCTTTCTCTTATGTGCCCCATTGGTATGCCATTGCTTATGCTACTCCAGACCTGTCGACATAGTTTTCCCGATAAAGTGAAACTTCATATGAGAGCTATCAAAGCCCATACATGGAAAGAGCTTGTCAAGCAAGCTGAGATAACCGAGAAGTCAGCTAAGAAGTTTGAACCCTCAATAACTAAGAACAAATGAAGGGTCAACACTAAGGGGCATGATACAACCCAATTCTCCAACCAAAAGGGAAAGAAACCATGGTTGTTATGCAATCAAGGGCAGCTCAACCAAAGCAGAAAAGCAGCACAAGTAGCAATCAGGAATTTAAATTTCTGCCAAAGATCTATTCTTTCAAAGACGAGTAGGTAGTGACAATCTTCTCTCCTTGCTTTACAAGGGTAATAAGCTCAAATTACCCAAAGTTTGATGACCTAATGAAGTGAGATGTACAAACGATGCCAACTACTATCTCTTCTACAGAATGGTGCATCATCTCACAAGCAAAGGTTATGTCCTCAAGGACAAGATCCAAGCTTTAGTGGACACTGGAGTTCTAACTCTCAAATCAGAACAAAAAAAGTCATCGTGAATATGGTGACTCTCAATTTCAGGACCCTCCCAAAAATAACGGTCCAAGATGGAGTGTGATACCAGTCCCGAAAGCCAGAATGGATGTTATCAGCCCTATGGGGAAGTGCAGAAAGCCAAGGGCTGATTTCAATGATAGCAAAATCCAGAGAGATCATATGGGTCCACCCGGATATCGTCAATGATGAGCAATGGGAATCCAGCAAGCCTAAGCTTAAAGACAAGTCATGTAACACCGTATCCCTTGCAATAGATGATGGCACTGTGACTATAGCTTCTCTTAGTGACTCAGAAGAGGAAAAGCTTGCCTTGACAGCACAGCCCGCTACCTCACAACCAGTAGGCACTCGGTCTGGAAAGTCATACCTACGTCAATCTACCAGACCCCCGACGAGATACAACAACCAACAACATCAGGAATAATTGCACCAGTCCAGGCTTCAGTACCACCCCCGCCGCTAGACAAAGGGAATCAAGAGGAGGTTCGATTCAATAAATCATTGAAGAAAGATCCTCCAAAGGGGCTCAACACTCCTTTCACTTTGACATATTGGCACAACTCGCCAATATTCTAGCTTATATGACTCTGTATGAGCTACTTCGCCTCTCAAAGGAGATAAGAGAGGTGCTTAAGGATGCACTTGCTGACTCAGAAACCTTTTTGACACATGTGCCGACATCCCTATTAATGACGATCGGATTCCATGCCCCCAATATCATTTGATGCAACGATAGGTGCCATCCATTACCTTTACTCCTAAGGACATGGTCCTCAAAGATAATAAACATAATAGCCATTTATACTACACTAGTTGTATCAGTTCTACATGTATCGAGAGGATTCAGGTTGATCTGGGGTCTGCTCTCAGCATCATTCCAAAAAGACTTTTATACTTCCTGTGTATTCCACTTAGCAGGCTATCCACCATCACTACAATAATTTATGGCTTCAACACCAGGAGTAGTCACCCTCTAGACAAGATTCGTCTCTAATGTCAAATTAGAGATTTGAAATTAGAAGTGACGTGCTACATCATCGACGCTGACACGTCTTACAATCTCTTGCTTGGACGACCATGGATTCATGCCAACTGGATCGTTCCTTACACCAATGCTTCAAATATATAGGAGACGATGATATAGTCCAAATGGTGTTCACTGAGGTACAACCATTCAAAGGAGTGGAGAATTACTTTACTGACTCTCTCTGCTACCAAGAGGATATCGAGGCACTAAAACAAACATTTCCCGATGACTTTAACAGTAGCAATGAGGCGGACTCAGAATCAGAAGAAGATGCGTTGGCTAGTATTAGTATAGTGTTGGCCCAGAGGCCTTCACCCTAGTTTTGATGATGATTAACTTATAAAGTTATGTTATTAATGATCTTGTATTTATTAAGTTTTAGATGTTGATCAAGATCTTAGTTGTGTTTTAGCTTCAAAAAAGACTCGAAGTCAAGATTCAAAGATATCACGTGTTGATTCAAGAGCTCGCATTTAAAGATCATAGCAAGTACTCGAGATGGAGTCAAGCTTGTTTAGATCGTGTTTTGGATCGAGTCATCTTGGAGAAGAAGATCGACAAGAAGACTTGAGTCTAGGTTTGTTTATTTAGATCTTATGTAAGGATAGTCCATTTTTAAATTGCTCAAGTATACACACACACCACAAGGTTTATAATTTTGATTTTCAGTTTAACCATTTTAATTTCAAGAATTTATGTTTACTTAATTTACATCTCAATAGAATAAGTTTTATGGCTTATATATATGTTGAATTCTATCCACACATATTAGAGCTTCAATAGTTTATAGAAAATTATTTCTATGAGTTTTGTGTTTCGGTTCAACATGTATACGATTTTGAGTTTTGGATTATCAAGTATACATATATCAGTCTCATGAATAGATTCCATCAAAAGAAGTTTACATGCTTTATATGTGTACTGGATTTCATTCATATGCATTTATACTTCATACGCTTAGATAACTTATTTTGATGTATCTAGTTTATGTGTTTAAGTTTCATTTTTATCAAACTTATTTTAGTATTTATTGTCAAAATAAGTATATATCATTTACTATGTGTATTGGATTCTATCCATACACACCATTCTTCAAATGTGTTTTAATATCTTGTTTTTATATTTATACAAGTTTATAGAAAAAATTAGATTTCCATTTAAATATTTGGATTTTGGAAAATACGTTTTTTGGTTTTTGCCTATATTTTTGTATCGCAAAAATAGTTCAATTGCTTATAATATGTGTTGATTTTTGATCACACATATTTGTAATTTAAAGTATTTAAATGAACTTATTTTTGTGGAATTTATATGGATTTCAAAGTCCAAGTTTTAAACCCTCTAAATTATAGTTTTGGGCTACTTACGGTCGACCGACCGGTCGACAGCAGGCTAGCTCGGTCTACCTACCGATTGACCCATGTGCACATGTGCACGAGCTCAACTAGGGGTTGACCGACCGGTCAACTGACTGGCTCAACCCTACTTTCTGGTTGGCCCTGGTCAATCGGGCGGTCGACCCCAGAGAGTTATACTCTCTGTGTTTTGGGGGCGGTCGACCGGGCGGTCAATGGCAACCCCAACGGTCATAAAAATGACCGTTGGCCGGTAGACCGGACAGTCAGCTGACAGGCCATTTGGCCTGGGTTCTAAGCCCAAACAACTATATTCTGTCTAGCCTATATAATGGGTTTTCTTAACTAGATTTTAACAACATTTTCAAGTGCTAATATATCCCTACTTCAACTGAGTTTTCAGTAAGGTTTTAAAATAAGTTTTTGAGCTTCAAATCAAAATCTTTATTTTGTTTCAAAGTTTTGAAAAATCAAAAGAAAACATGTTTTGGGAAATCTAGTTTCCAGTTTTCCAGTTTCATATCTTTCAAGAGTTTTCCGAAGTATTTTCTTTTGTGTTTCTTTTCTAAAATCTTTGGTCACTCACATACTTGAGCTTTTCATTGCAAATCTATCCTCTAGGATCTTGTATTATGAGAGATGTTTTGTTCGTGGTCATTGGATCACCAAGTATTATTTTTGTTCTTTGTGATTACCAAGTTGTAATCTTTCTTTGCTTTGTGCTTGGCTTTGTGCCTATCCTCTTGTGTAAAGGTGTGTGAAAGTTGGAGTTGTGTACTTCCGGTTGTAAGTTATAATTTCTCGGTTGAGGTCGCTTTGTGGAATATCCCTATTGTGGTAGTGAAATCCTTCTGTGTGAAGATAGGGACATAGAGCAGTAGCTCGAACCTCGAAACATATCATCGTGTTTGTGTTTGGATCTTTCTCTCTCAACTCTCTCAACTCTTTATATCTTGTATTGTTATTATTACTCATATCTATACATGCTTGATATTGTTTGTGTGCTCATACTTGTATTAACTCAAGAGAGCTATTGAAGTACCTCAACTCTTAGTTTAGAGGAATTATGAGGAGAAGTTCTAGAGCCCTTCATAGGGAATTCGACTTTACTCTTGTTATACATTGTGTGTTAGTATAAAAGTTTTTAATTCCGCATTATTTGGCACTAGATTAGCGGTACACCTATTAACACCCCTCTAGGTGTATTTTCAATTGGTATCAGAGCTAGCGCTCCTGATATTCGGTTTAACTGCCTAGGAGTGTGATCTTTTTATTGCTAATCTAGTTATTTGCTTTGCACACTTATTTGTTTACACACATGGATTATTTTGCACCACCCATGTATGATGTTTCTAACATTGAAATATTAAAGTTTAAGATGAGTGCTTACCTTAAAGCTTTAGGATTGTATGTTTATCTTGCCACTATCAAGAAATCATATGTCGATAATGGCAAGTATTTAGAGGTTAACGCACAAGCCATGGATGCACTAAAACACACACTTTGCAAAGAACATATTTTTTTGGTTTCTCATTGTAATTCCGCTTTTGCACTGTGGAACGCTTTGATCTCTCACAAGGAACAAGCTTCAAACATTCGGAGAGAGAATTTATTGGAGATGAGTCCGACCAAACTTGCTACATGGTCCAAGGGAATGACTCCCTTGAGGTATCTTCGAATACTCATCTAGATGATTGTGCTAGCACTTCCAATGTTATAATACTATGGATGTACATGTATTGATTGTAGAGCTTTTCGAGTTTTGCGAAATTTGCTTTAAAATACAAAGCTTTAAAAATAAGAGTTTTGATTAAAAGAAGAAAAATGAAATATTGTTTTCAAAGCTCGATTTGGTTTTGAAAGAGAAGAATGAGATTTCAAGTGAAAGAGATTCCTTAAAAACTCAACTTGATCTTGTTTTAAAGGAAATTGAGATTTTGAAAAATAAAAATGATTTTGATGCTGTTTTAAAGAAAATGATGTTGTATATCTTCTAAACTTGATTTTGTTTTAAAAGAGAATGATTCTTTGAAAAACAAAATTGTTTTGATTTCAAAGCATTGGAATGTTTTTCTGTTGAAATTTTTTTTTGAAAAATGATTTTGTTTTCCATTCTTGTCATGCTTTCATTGCTTTATCTCCAAATGATAAGAATTTATGTCTGATGCTTGCTCTACATCTTCTTCCATTTTTGAAAATGATATTCATGTCTTGAAGAAAAGTGTTGATTGTTTAGGCTCCACTTTGAGCCAATGTCTAGTAATCACAAGAGGTTGGAATCCATGTTTCATAAGAACATGCTCCACATTTGCATGCACATCCTCCATAGCATACACATGCTCATCATGTTCACACACATGACTCCATGTATGTTAGAGTGTACACTTGTACACATTGTGATCGTAAAGGCCACCTTACAAAATTTTGTTATGATAGGTTAAATGCTTTAAATTTTACAAGTAAAAATATTTGAGTTAGGAGAGACACTAACCCCCATAGACTCAGAAAAGTTTGGATACCAAAAATCATTCTTATTTTTTTTGATATAGGTATGAGCTCTCAGAAGACGTGAGAGTACTGATGCCTTGGTGGTAAATGAATTTGGACTCAACGAATACACCATTGGATGCATTTCTATCGAGGAGTTTTAGTAGGAGAACCATCATATTTTTGGAGACTTAGAGATTAGTTCTTCGGTTTGGTAACTATCTCTATTCTCTTTTATATGTTTCTATTTATATGCTTTAAATTGATGATTTAGTATTTCATGGTTTTCCATGCTAATCATGTTTATATGCAATACTTATTAAACTTGTGATATATCTATATAGTCTTTGAAGATACACCCATGATTATATGGATTCATATTTTTGTGTTCTCACTATTGTTTAACTATGGTGTATATTTTTATGTTAATAATACTTGCATTTACACTAACGATTATATTTGTTTTTCAATCGTGTTTTGATGTTTTACGCACTTCATATTTTAATTACATGTTTAGAGGTAATTTTGTTAAAGCTTGTGATTATACTTCTATAGTTAGTGAGCTACACTTGATTCTTATGTTTGTTTTATTGCTCAGTGTATCATTACATGTTTGATTTACTTGTATGACTAGTTTTGATAATTCTTGCATTAT